>PVJA010011269.1:0-27684 GCA_004027025.1 Myocastor coypus
CCCAAGCTTTCCCAAGCAGGCACTTTAGACCACTGAGCCATCCTGCCAGGCCCTATAATCTAGATTTCTACTATTGTCACTTAAAAATTTGTGATTTACATAATTTAAATTCAATCTGTTACTGGTGTTTTTGATTATTCTATAACACATAATTTTAAGTTAGTTTATGTAATTCCAGCGCTGAGCAAAACTGTCTACCCCTTTCCTTCATGATCACATTAATGCTCTCCTTTGAAAAATTTTAACATTTGTCTCTTTTAAAAGTTCATATATTATTTTCTAGATTATATCATTCATTTAGTTAATCCTTACATAGAACATAGGCCATATTTTGGCATTTTTGCCTGATTTCCCTTTGCCTAGTTATAGAATTAAGAAAAGTGAGCTTTTAGCCTACTGTACCCCAAAGACAGACTTAGATGGAACTTGTTTATTTTGTGTGAACATGATTTAATTGTGAAGTAAAATAAAGTTTTAGGTGTGTACTTATAAAAATTATCACTTTAGATCTGAGGATATAGCTCAGTGGCACTGCACCTATCTGGCAAGTGTGAGGTTGGGAATTTGATTTCAGGTTTAAAAAAAATACCATCTTTATTTAGAAAAAGATAAAGCACATTCTTAGCATTTTGATACAGTGTAGTGTTTTTTTGTGACAGTTAAATGAAACCACAGCATAATACACTATTCTCATTTCCAAAGAAAATGACAAAATAATATCTCTAAATACTGAGCACAAGTTTTTGGCATGCTTTCTCATTCTACAGTAAACTAACGATGAGTTTGAACAACAGAAGGCATACATAAGCTTCCAAAGTTTAAATCACAGTAGGTTTTAAAAGAGTGATGAAAATTCAAGTGTATATTTATCTCTATATCTACTTACCTACTATTATAGAAATGAGTAGACCCCAATATTAGCTAAGTATAATTTATATATTTCTTTTGTAATAAATATTTGTGCTCATAGTTTGCTACACTAAGATTCTGATAGGCAACTTTTGAGTAAGGAATATAAATGTTCTTCCCTACAATACATTTTAAAATTCCCTCTCAGGTGCTTTTTGTTCATATTACTGATATTCTCTGTGTCTCTGTTTGTTCTCTTAAAATAGAATAAAATTTAATTATTTATTTTGTATTAATTCAGTCACTTATTAAGCACATTAATATGCAAGCACTATATCAGACATTAAAGAAACAGTAAAGGGAAAGTAGGAGTCAGCACTATGGTCAAACGTCCAAGCTTTAAAGAGGAAAACAAAATTGCCTGCTTACCTCTAATCCATCATTCGGAGTGTCTAAGGAAGCCTGGTCAAATAATGTTACCTGAGTTTTAGTTTCTAAATTGTAAAGGCTACAATAGAGGACAACAATATGCATTGTATCAAATGCTGGAAATGTACTACTAAAGTGTTTTGAAACTGTCACATTGTTTCTTATTAAATGCAATAAAAATTAAAAAAAAACACTACAACAATAATTCAAATATTTTGTGAAATAAAAGACAGATTCAGCACATCCAAATGTCACAGTTGAATAAGCCAACATGGTCTTGGGTTTGTGCACGATGGGGAAAGAGTTGCCAAGCACGCAGGTCATATCAAGCAGCAAGAAACTATGTTTGTTAAAGACCACTGGATGGTAACAGCAGGAACAGACAGAAGGGAAAGAGAAAAAGCGGAGCAGGAGAAAGAGGCACAACAATCAGAGAACTCCGCCTCCAGCACCTAAAGGATCAGAGGCCTCTTATTCACGGTTCTTCCCACTGTGGCCACTAGTGCCCCTCCAAGTTGCTGCCCTTGTGTCTATCAGCAGTGTCTGTGATCTGCTGCCATGGGTGGCATGAAATCCTAACTTAAACATGGCAAGTCATTAGAATGGTGTCTTGTTTAGGGTTGAATGAAAGAAGGGGAGTGGCTCCCTCAACAGTGCTACAAAGACTCCATGAGCACTTGTCTGGCTCCTTCTTTTGGGGGTGGTCCCCATACATTTGCTGAGAGCTCAGCACCACATTCTGGCCCTCAAAATCCTGAATGTGAAAACATCACTGAAAAGACGCAGCACTTTCCTCCTTGACTATAGTTTTGACTGGATTGTGTCCAAAGGAATTTTTGTTTGTGTTTCAACTACCAATCAATGGTAGTTTCTTGTCTGGGACATAACCTGACTCAGAAGTGTAGCCATGTATACTAACTACATCCAGTTCCAGAAGCAGCCAGGGAAGTTGGTTCTTCTCTTACCAGGCTTCTCGACCTCCCATCTCCCTTGCTTTCTTGCTATCTGTCTTTGCTGAACTCTTCTTTTGATTCTCTTCTTACTCTCACTGATCCCACTCCCTCCCACCAGAATATGAATGTTCTGCTCATTTTCAATTGCCTAGGGAATTTAGAGCAATGCTCCGAATATGGAAAAACTGTCATTGGTGTTCTCCTAATGCAGAGCTGGGTGCATTATCTGAGTGGGCATGTATAACATACAGTTCAGGGTTACCAAATATAGTTGTGTAGGTTGCTCACAAACTTCCAGGAAGTACCACGTGTACCAGAGGGTAGAAGTCAGCCCAAGTAAGTCCTCTGGAGTGAAGAACATTAGAGACACAGACCCAGCATCTCACTGCTTCTGGACAGTGGTTGTCCTCAATAAGAAATCCGTTCTCTAACTCAGTTTTTGAGAGCAATTGAAAGCTCTCAGAAGCCCATTTGTGGGACATGTGTGCATCCAAATCAATACCGCAACAGCCTCATATGGCAGGGATTCGTCAGCTAACAAATGACGCTGTGCTTCCAAAGATGCAGAAGTCACCACTCTGCAGATGGAACACATTGCTGGGCAGATAAATGGCGTTTCAGAAGGCCCTGTGGTTTTCCACTCCATTAGGTCATGCTATGTCGCCCTCTTCAGTAAACTGTGCTTATGTCACCCATGGTAGCAATGTGATGCTACATGGGCCTAGATCTTGTGCTCAAGGGAAACTCGTTTTACTTTCAACAATGAAAAAAACTTGTAGCCACATAAAAATGTTTTTCTAGGTTAAATTAGTGCAAGAGCAGAGGTATTTGTAGCATCAACCCTTTAGGCTTTTGCTTTCTTTGTAAACTCAGATGCCCAAATGACTTCCTGGGAAGATCAAGTTCCTATGCTGCTCCTGTTTGTACCAGCCGGTCACTAGTTCTCATGAGCCTCATCTTGCAGCTACTCTAGTCTTGCCATCTTTACCTGCATAAAGGAACTGTTCAAGTTGTCCAATAATATATGTAATTATTAGCATGTTAGCACAGGGCATTGAAAAGGTGAGACTTTATTATTATTTTTAATTTATTTTTTTTTTCTTGTTTCAGAACCTTTATTTGTTTATTCACTCATTTTTATGGCCAGCTCACCCACCCGGATGGCAGGGCTGGCACAGCATGTGGTGCTGGGGATCGAACCGTGGTCCCTGCAGCCGCCTAAGCTTTCCTAAGCAGGTGTTTTAGACCACTGAGACATCCTGCCGGGCCCTAAGGTGAGACTTTAAAATAAGATTCGGATTTAATTTCTTCTGAGAAATATGTCATGAAGAATTTTGCAGAAAGCAGTCAAAGAAAATCACCTGATCATGGCACTAGAGTCAACTTGATTGATAATATTTGTATTTACAAATCATCATTGATGATACTGCTCAGTTTTTTATTTCTTGCTTTCTGCTTGATGATATCCTTCATTTGCAGCATGTTTTCTAATACCAAAGCCATGAGACACCATATCATGCCGTCTCTGTGGATCTGTAGGAACGTGAAGGCCTAGCAGATGTACGTATTGCCTTGGTTACTTTTCTATCATTGCTGGGACAAAATACCCAACAGCCAAAACTAAGAAAGGAAAGACTTATTTAGTTTATAGTTGGTGGTGGTTTCTGTACTCACTTGAGTGGCTCTAAGACAGAATAGTACATAGCAGAAGACAGCGGTTCATGGTGGGCAGAGGACAGCAAAAAGCCAAGAGAGGACCAGCTGCAGCTTCTAGCAGGCCTCCTTCACATTACAATCACACTACCTTCTCCATGGTGGGTGTAGCACTCATTCACACAATCCTAGCCTTGGATAATAAATGAATCACCAACTCTAGAAGCTGCCCCATGACTACATGAGGCTTGCCACAAACAATAACACCTATGAAGTAGAGGTAGAAGAAAATATGCAATATGAGCTATTTCAGCAAATAAGATAAAACAAATACCTGATAGCAGTGTGGTCCTCACTAGACTGAATAATCCTGAAGAAGTACTACCTATGCTGCCTTGACCCAGGCTACCCTGATTGTATATTCTGCATTTAATTGACTTGTATATAACTGGATTGTTGTCCTTTATCTTTCAGTCTTCAAAAGTGCAGTTTTGGCCTGAGCATTTTAAGTCAGTGCTCCCAATTAGAAAGTAGATGTGATTACCCAGATAATAAAACAGCCATAACCGGTACTTTTTTGTGTGCCACTGGACAAGATGGCTCTGGGAGCCTTTTCACCAAGTAATGAAATAAAAATACCACATGTCATTCAGCCTGGAAGCTTTCAAATCAGCCTCACCTGTGTCCTATCACTGGCTGGCTACCCTCTGAATGGTAATTATCATTGTCTTCAGGCTCTCTTTTGGAGGAAGTGGGTACCAGGAGTCGAACTCAGGACCTTGTGCTAGCCAGACGGACACTGTGCTGCTGTACCATTTCCCAGACCCCTCTCTCCAGTCTCTTTTATCTACAGATAGAATGGATGCTTGATTTCTACTTACATCCAGTTCAATTACCTTACTACGGTGCAAATATAATTATCCACAGGCTGGCTTCTAAATTAATCCTTACCTCCTCACTAACGATCAGGCATCTGAACTATTAGATGCACTAGGGTGTGAGTTCTTCGTTTCCTTTCATGCTTCTGAGATAATCATGCTGCTAAAACACTATGCGTCTTTTCTGCTGCTTAACTTCTAAGCATCCTTTTAAAACTGAAGTGAAGAATTGGGGACACAGACATTGTGGATTTGGTTAAATTTGGGGATTATTTGCACCTAATATATTTTATGATCTATAGTCTTCTGTAATTATTCTTCAAGTCTTTTTGCCTCCCTCCATGTTTAGCTGTCTGGTGAGGTCACATAAACTGATGCATAGTCAAAAGGAAGCAATGCATTGAGAACATACATGGGTAATAGGTGAGAGTCCTTGCTAAGGGAATATGCTGCTAAGTTGGACATCAAAATGAAAAGTGCTTAAAGAGTTAGTACATAGCCCCATATAAAATTTCTGCATGATTCTATAGGGCACAACATAACTATCAGTAACAGGACAGAAATCACAATTTAAGACACTGGCTTTTAATCCCTGTGGTCGTTAAGAATACATTACAGAATTTTCTCCATCAACCTCAATTATCTAGACGATAGTAAGAATATTTTATCCAGGTTCTCTTCACATAGTGACCACTATCACCTAAGTTCCTTAGAGAGATGACCATGGTGCATTCTACTTGTTCAAGTACTACTGAAAAGAAAAATACACATTTTGTGTGTGACTTAAAGGTATCTTCGTGGCCAATTTAGTTTGTAGTGCTGATGAGTCAGTCAGCTGAGCTGTAAGGCAGCTGCAAATCTGGATCATGAACAAAATGCCCAATTTGGGGACTGTATGTAGGCGTATGCTTTGTGATGAGTAAGCAAGACTAAACCAAGTCTTTTCTTATATGGGGAGTGCACACGCATGTTGATGAGCCTTAAGACCAATCCTCTGCTGACTCAAGCAAGCTGAAAAGGAAGCCCAAAATATTCAGCTTTTACCAAAAGAAAGCATGCAGACTTCCACGGAGTTTCCTTTGCCTAGAGATTTACTTTATTCATACCTGTTAAGGACACAGAAGCTATTCAGTCTATTGACTTCTGGAATCAGTGTATTTATTACTAAAGATTTGTACGTGGAAAATGTGGTCAGTGGAGACAATTCACTCCTTCAGAAGGTCAATTGGACACATTAATAGCTGATTCTCTAAAGCATGAAGGATCATTTTAAGGCTGGCATTGCTATTTGTAGTTAAATAGTCAGGTAAATGTTAAAAGGTCAAACAAATTTCATTTCCCTGGACACTGGCTAATGGTCAGAGAGACCAGGAAGTCAGCTGCATTTCATAGTCGCCTGTCTCAAGCCCTGTGACTTCTGTTCGGGAAAGAGAATGTTATTTCTCAGTGCCCTCTGGCAGTCTTTGGTGTAGGTGGCCTTGGTCCTTGACTGGTTGTTCAATAAATGCCAGGCATGCTGTGAACAGCTGTGATATAGCTGTACCATGCCCAGAGCAAAGGACTCTTCTGTAGATTCAGGCAAAATTTCAAAATATGAAAAACTCTTCTTTGTTATCTTTCCATCTTTCTTCTTTAATCTTTCCCAATTCATATAAAGCATTGTGGAATTCTACACTGCTTCACCCTTGTGACCACGCAAGAGTCTGTAGAGAACAGTACTTCAGAGCATCTCCATATTTTCCCATGGAATACTTTGTCTTTTGGATTATTGCCTATGGAATACTGTATCAGTAAGAAACAATCTAGAAGAAGAAAATAGATACATATGCATACAAGGCCGGTCTCGGATTAATCCATAGGAAAGAAATGTTTCTGCAAATGTTCAATGATATTACAGAGCCTGAACAAATGTAATTTGGCAAAGGGGGCCTTTAGAGAATCCAAATCACAGTACTTTATGGCGGAAGTAATTTGGCTCTGAATTTGAATTTATAACGAAGTAAAACAAAACAAACCTGAGTATTATTGGCTTTCTAAAGTATCTCAGTTCTTCCTTCCTTTGCAAAATGTCTTCTGTATATTTCAAGCAACAGCATTCACACTCTTGAGATTGCAAAAAGAAGTAAATGGCAGATAACTTTCCCTCCTGTGTGACAGAGGCCTAAGTGCCTCTACGGGGAGGACGCTTTAGGATGCACTTACTCATTTACACACTTCTGTCCGTGTTAGGCACTCAGAATATTTTTCATATGTAACTACTTATAACTGGGAGCCATGTTTCTCTGCCTTGTGCTCTTGTTTTCAGTGGGGTCATTTGAAAAACGTACAGAAACTCTTTTGTAAGCTCCCGAAGGTATCCTGGTCTGCAGCAGGCCGAGATTGGCTTCAGGGCGTACAAACACGATGGAGAACATTTCACCTTGGTATCTCTGAATCTCAGCCATCTCAGGTTAATAGTGCCCAAAAGTCGTTTCCTGGCCCATTCCCACGGTTGGAAGTGGGCAGTGTGGTGGCGGCAATTTCAGGCAACCACCTCCCCGAAGAACGTGGCCATATGGACTCAGAGCTGGAAGGGAGAGTCTGATGGGCTTGGAAGCGGCAACTAGGAATGAGGAAGGAAGCAACTGGAGCCAAGCTGTCAGAGAGAGCAGGGCAGAAATGAGGAAAAATGGTTTGCAGGCGATAGCTGATGGCTGGGGATCAGGCTACCTGAGTCTTTCTCTGGATCTGCCTTCTTTTAGCTAAGTGACCTTGGAAATGGCATTTATTTTATTCAAAAGAGTTCTGTGTATGTGTGTGTGTGTGTGTGTGTGTGTGTGTGTGTGTGTGTGTGGTGTGTGTGTGAGAGAGAAAAAGAGGGAGAGAGAGAGAATAAAATACACTCAGTTGCTCTCCTATATGCCATTTTTGAGCTCCCAATATCTTAAAGGGAATGATTCTTCAACAATATTATGTTATTAAATTATATTTAATAATGCAGCAACATATTTACCTGTCATTCTCATGTACGTGTAAATGAAATAGAAAGTACTCAAAATCACCTACAAGGCCATTTAATTAATAATGATATTATAATAACTTACATATACATGTGATATATATATATATATATCACTTATGTAAATATATCCATCTATCTGTATGCATAGATATATCACTTGCTTGTGTATATAACTTGATTAATCTAAGAATTCTATCAAATATTATCAAACCATTTTTATAGTAAGAAAAGTAAAGATCAGAGAGCAAATCATTTTACAATGGCAGGTGTCAGATAACAATCCAATTTTTTCTAACATGAAGATTCAGGTTTCCTACTATGGTGTAATAATTAAATTATATCTTAATTTCATAATTGATAAAAATGTCATATTTGCTAACATTTGTGGAGCTGAAGAATTCCATGTATACCTAATACTCCCAACATACACAGATTAAAATGACACTATCAACATGAAAGTTGTCAAGAATAATACAAGTAAACACATACAGGAAAGCACAAACTAGCTTTTAAAGTTTATATATACATATATATATATATATATATATATATATATATATATATATGTAGTTTTAAACCAACAATGTTGACAGTATTTTAAATTTGAAAATGTGTATATTGCAAATTATGCATAGTTAGTGTCTTCTTGCAGGTGACAAAATTCAGAAAAGAGAGCTTGCCTGATTAGAACACACAAAGTACTTCAAACAAAAGCTTAAATAACATCAATAAACTACACCATCTCTGATGCTACTGAGGTCAGCTCTATTGCAATATCTTTATTAAGAGGCTGAGAATCACCACAAGAGATGAAAGCAGAACCTGCCATGCTGAAATGGTAGTACTAGGCCGTACTCAGAAGTAAGTGGAATCTAACTTGGGAGGAAATTTAAAAATTGTTTTTTTTTCACAGGAATCATTATTATTATTGTTATTATTATTATTATTATTATTATTATTATTATTATTATTATTATTATTATTGCAGTGCCAGGGATTGAACTCAGGACTCTGTGCTTGCCAGTCAAGTGTTTATTCTACTGAACTATTTCCTTGGCCCCACAGGAAGTATGTTCAGAACAAATGGGAATAATACAAATAGAACGGCCATTTCTATAAAGAAAATAAAATTATATATAATGTTCAAAAATGTAGACAGGAACTGAATGCCAATAATTGAAATTGATAGTGAAAGTATCTAATGAATGCTTAAGTATGTGGGAAGATATAGTGAAGTCATGGCTTGGAGATTTATGTGTAAAATATGACAGTTCTCTCGAAACTGATTTATTGATGGAAGATTCTTCCACTCAAAATCCCAATAAGATGCTTTGCGCACTTGGCTAAGTTGACGATAGTATTTGTAGAAAAATAAACAGGGCTTCAGGAACAACTTCTTGGTAAGTATATGTAGGTAACAAAATGTCTCGTTGATATTAAGGTTTACCCACAGTGTATAGCCATAAATACAGTATGCTTTTGACTTGAGAGAGACACAAATTAGTGTAACTGAAAAAAGAAGCAAAGATTCACACAAGCCTAACTACCTATCGTTCAAGAAAACTAGAGAAGTAATAAAATGGAGAACTCAAATCTATCAGAAAACACTAACAATTGTCCAAAAATTCTCCGTTGGATGAATGGTTGAACAAAGTAGCCCACAATATTATGCTACATCAAAATGGTTTTAAGTGCTTATTTATAGAATGATTTGATTTCTATTCACTAAGGGGTGAAGAAGACTTCATGACTGACAATAATTAGGAAACAAAGAAAGGAACAAATCGCCAGTGTCTATACAAGGAGAGAGGCTATGATCCTTGTATAAGGTAATTCTGCGGTATTTGCACTACATGCACAGACATTCAACCAACTCATGTGACAAAACTGCACAGAAGTAAACACACATTTGTACACAAATTGTATGTAAAACTGACAAAACCCCAAGGCTAAGTAATGCACTTATGCCAATTTTCTGGTTCTGATATTTTATTTTGATGACTGAAGTGTTACCATGTGGAAAACTAAGTAAAAGATACATAGGCTCTCTCCGCACTGCTTCTTAAAACACCATATAATTTTACAGCTGTCTAAAAATGAAAATATTAATTAAAAAAGAAAACAAAGAATTGAATAATCTTGAAAAACTATAATTATTTCTTATACAATTTTGGACCCTTCCAAAAGAAAAATCCTTCAGGTACTCTTTCATGCCATGGTGTTCTGTTTGTGTAACATAAGAGACTTCAAGTTCATTAGCAATATTGAGTTAGGAAGCTTTTGCCTTGTCAGCCTTTGTGGAAAGGCTTCACCCTTGAAGATGAGTTAGTATAGTTTTCTAGGGCTTTGTTCTCCCCCCAGGACTATTTTGATCCACAGATATTAGACTGTCTTTATGAATTCCATCTTCTGCTGTATAGAGCGACAAACATCATTTTGTATCCTTTCGCTTAATTTGCTAAGTGCAGAGATTCCTATGTTTTCTGTCATTTTCTGTCTCCAGAAAGGACTAGGGAGAGAAGCATTTCATGCTGTGAAGGAATACATACGTTCTGATTTTCTGAAGTTCTCCTTCATGTTCCTTTACAGACCAGCAGTAACTCATTGCCTTCCCTCTCTTACTATAAAAATGGCATAGGAGACTTGCATGTGTGTCCCAAGCATTGTGTATTAGAATTGATAATATCAACAAAACTACTAGGCATTAGAAGACATAAAGTTTGAAGTCTGCTCAACTAAATGACTATAGCCTGCACAGAATCAGACCTCTCTGAGGGGAGGAGGCAGATACCATGCTCATTTACCCATTGTGGAGAGGAGGGCCACGGGTGGTGAAGATGGAAACAAAGAAACGACGGGGGGGGGCAATTTTCATTTTATTTGCCGTCAGCAAAGCAGACTTTCTCTGGAAAAGCAAGGAACATTACTACTGTGCTCATCTCATTCCCTTAAAATTGTGAGGCCCTCAGAGCCAGGGAGATAGCTCAGAGGCACAAATGCAAAGTCTTGAGTTTGATCTCCGGTTACACACACACACACACACACACACACACACACACACACACAAAGAAATCATGAGACCCTCTTCTAATCAGCCTTCTTTGGGATTCTTCCTTCCATGAACTCAAGGAGTTTTGGATAAACACTGCCTCTTATCAGCCAGAGCCTGCCTAATGGAAATCTATGTAAATGCGCAGAATTCTGTCATATTTGCTAACACCAGCTGGGTGATGCTACCTTACTCTTATAACTGTAAATAATTATTTTTGTTTTCGTAGATGTGGACAATGTCATACAACTATATGTTTCAAAGTGATTCATAGTTGAATAAGAACTATATTTTGGTCCTCAGCTGTATGTTTAATATGGCCATGTTTTGGTGAATATGTTTGCTAAATTTAGGTCACTCTTCTGGGGCTCTTGGAATGATCAAAGCTAAGAGCTTGGGCAGAGGCAATGGAATGTGTAAAGACTTAAAAAAGCATCTCACATCAAACCTACTGTGTGCCCATACTACTTAATGTTTACCTCAAAGTTAAATGGAGAGAAAAAAACATTCTAAAAATAAGATAAATGATACATGAAGCTTTCATTGTTCATCTATTTATAGACTTAGTCAAATAAGTCAGAAAAAACTTATTTGTGACCTGGAAATGTTCCACGGAAGGTGGAAGAAATCTGCAAGTCTGAAGACTTTCTCTACAGAATTTTTGCTGAGAAAGCTGACAATTGGATTTCATATACAATATTTTCTTTTTTAGGTCTATCTCTCCTTTTCAATGTTTATACATCACTACAGCTATACTTCATAGCTTTGAATGTGAAGCGAATCATATTCTTGTCCACTGTGTCAGACTGTAACATACCATACAACAACCCTGCTGTCTGCGGAAAAAGATCGCTTTGCCCTGCCATGAACCAAGGTCCCACCAGCCTTGTCACACTATAAAATGTCTCTTGGTTGGCTCAACTTATGAGTCATCTTGATCAGCGCTGATAACTTCCCTACAGCAATAACACGATGTTGCTTCTAGGTGAATGTTGAAAGCTGTTGTGAACCTGCCAGTGCACATGTTCTAGAACACCAACTTCCATCGTCCTTGCAAAACAATATTTGTAGAGAGCCTTTCAGATTTGTTCACATAGTTTCCATAGTTGGCTTCATAGTACTATGAAAATCAAGTTGAATAATTGTAACAGAGACCCTGCTGCCAAAAACAGCTATATTTTTCTCATTATTTGCAGGAAATAATTTATGGCTTCAGCTATTATGACTCAACAAATTCAAACAACCATTGCTGCATTACATTAGCTAAGAACCATTGCCATGTGGCCAAGATGTATTTACAAGAAAGAGAGAGGTTTAGTGTAATTGAGCTTTAAAAATTGGGTGGATCGAAATGAGGTAAGTATAGAATCTCACTGAAGTCTGAGATTGGAGATTTTCAGGGCTGATTAAAACAGTAGCTCAATAGTATCATTAGGTTCATCTGTGTTTCTTTCCTTTATTATGATCTGTCATCTGGGTCTTGGTCAACTGGTTTTCATGAGTACCACTTAGGTCCAAGATAGCTGGTAAATCTAAGACAATGCATTTTCTCATAAGCAGGCCCATGGTAAAAATAAGGCTATATTTATTTCTATGATTCTTTTCTAATTACGAAGTAAGCCTTTCCCAGACATGCATCTGGACATTATCCCTTAAGTTTCACAGTTTACATTACAACTTCCTTCATATTCTACTTTCTCAGATATTAAAATCTAAACCCTTCCCTATTAGTTATGAAACAATCTCAAAATAGGAGAAGATTATTTTTACAGTGAAAAAAGAAAGGGGAGAAATCCAAAAGGTAACAATGCCTCCCATGCTGTGTGGTGCATCACATGTAGACCGAATCCATTATAGCTGAGGCAGAAAGGTGCTGGATTCCATTGTGATCTCAGCCTTTTATAGGGCTGATCTTATCTTTGAACCTATTCGATGAGCCACAGCAATGGGAAATTACCTCAACTGGAGCTCTGTAGCTATCTCTCTTCAACCAGGACAAGAACTGTGGTGCCTTTCAGAAAGTGTTCCAAAATACTTATGGGTACACGTGTATGTTGTATTCTGAAACTGTACTCAAAGAAGATCTTCCATCTCTGGGGGGAGGGGACCTCACTAAGCAATGCAGTGAAGAGCTTGCTTATTCTCTCTATGCAATTTTATATACCTTGTATAATGGTAGATGCATCGCGTTAACTTGAGAAATTTAGAAGTCTAACTAAATGACTGCAGGGGGCCACACTCCTCTCTCTGTAAACATCCTGAGCCTGAGCAAGTGGAGGACAAGAGTTGGTGTGACTGTGATGCCCACCCTTGTGTGGGTTGGCTTGCTTATAACAGAAGGGTGGAAAGGAGGCTTGCTCTCCCCCCACCTCTTGCTCTTGCTACTCTTGCTGTTTTCTTCCATCTTGAACTGTTGCCCCTGGACCATGCCACCCTGCTGAACCAGCTGATTATGGACTGAAACCTCCACAAAATGTGAGCTAAATAAAATTTTCCTCTTTAATTTTGGGCATCAGGTATTTTGTCTCAGCAATGAGAGAAAATTAACAAAGACATTCTGACTACAAACTCTCGAAGGATTCATGCTAAATGGAATTTTTCACTTTTTAAAGAACTAATTCTGAATGGATGTGTAAATATGCCAAACAATTATATGTGTCCAGATAAGCATGTGTAAATGTCATACTCATTTCAAACTTATTCTTCACTGGGCTTGTAGTTGCCAAGCAAAGAGGAAAATGTGCTGAAAGGTTGTCAAATGGCAATAAATGAAATAAGTCTTTTTTTTTTTTTCAAATTTCATTTAGAAATCCTCTCATATGTCTGTATTTTTGAGTTGTAGTTATCTACAACATTTTAATATCTGAGAAAAGATAATTCAAAGGTCGAAGATAAAATTATTTCTTTATTTTGAAGATTAAAAAAGAATACAACGTGAATAAATTTGCACATATTTTAGTTTATGTTTATCTTGAGTTAGTGAGCTCAAGCAATTAAAGCAAAGAAAATGCTAACTTTGAACAGAAGAGACTTTAAAACTTTGTTCATTAGAACAGATTATTAATAATTTTTTCTTTGACTACAATAAAACTTATGTGTATATATATTTTTTTCACTCTGTCTCAGCAATGAGAGAAAATTAGTGAAGACATCCTGACTATCCTGACTACAAATTCTCAGATGAATTCATGCTAAATGAATCCTATAGATGATATGGATATAGATATAGATACAGATATGGAGACATGTAGATATACAGATATGTAGATAAGTAGATATATGTATCTTACATAGAATACACCATATATATATATATATATATATATATATATATATATATATATAATACATAGAGTAACTTTTCTTTTGTAACTGTTCCAAAATATATGTGTGTCATTGTCTATTGCTTCTATACATGTGCACATGTACATATACTGACCATAACAAATTAGTGTTATTTATCACATAATGCCTTTAAATGTATTTACACTGACTGTATGTGATGTTAAGTTTTAATTCAATAAAATTTTCAAGTAAGAGGAAATAGAATGTGTAGTTAACTTAAAATTCCTTGTTTAGGTTTTTCTGTTATATTTCTGATATGTAATAAAATATAATAAGTGGATAAAGATATTTTCTTCTAAATTTGGTAAAATGGTTATATTTTTTTCTGAAATATTATTTGTTAGAATTCACTAATGAGGCTATAACAAGTAGTTCATCTGCCTAAGTTTTTATATTACCTAACTGAATTTACAGGTATAAGAATATTCATACTTTTGCATTTCTTCATCAGATTTGGAAATTTCAGTGTTCTAAAGAATTTTCTAAGCTGGGTATGGTGGCACAGGCCTGTAGATGCTGAGGCAGGAGGATCAGTGTGAGTTTCAGACCAGCTTGGGCTACAAAAGTGAGCTCAAGGCCAGCCTGAACTGCATAGTGAAACCCTGTCTCAAAAAGACAAAAAAAAAAAAAAAATTCTATTCCACCCAAATTTAATATATATTAATGTAAAATCTGTTCGTATATCTTTGTTATTTTGTAACTAATATAGATTTTATTGATACATGGCAAATCAATTGTATTTGTGTTATATGTGTTTACTATTGTCTTGATAATTATAACTAGTTTTATTAGTTTAATTATTCTTTTTCAAAAAAGTGCAAAACTTCATGATTGACTATTTTAGTCTTCTATTACATGAATTCTTCAGATATTTTAAAATCTCTTTCAAATTAACCTTTTGTCTCATTCACAAATTTCCTGAAGTATATGGATATGGTAGTACATACTGTAATCCCAGCACTTGAAAGGTTGAGGCAAGAGGATAGCTATGAGTTTGAATCCAGCCTAGGCTACGTAGGTACATTTAGGACCAACTGACACTACACAGGGAAACTCCATATCACAAAATAATGATTAATTGTAAAAAATGTTTTAAGTTTCTAAAGTGGAATCCTAGAACATTAATTATTAACATAGCTTTATTTGAAATATATATAGTACTTCTTTGAATCTATCATGAGTTTTATTTATATTTTTATTAAAATATACTTTATAGACCATAAACTACATGTGAATAAAGTACATATTAAATTTTTTTGAAGTTCACACTGAAAAAATAATCATAATTAGCCGGGCGTGGTGGCTCACGCCTGTAATCCCAGCACTCAGGAGGCTGAGGCAGGAGGATTGGTGCGAGTTTGAGACCAGCCTGGGCTGCAAAAGTGAGCTCAATGCCAGCCTCAACTGCATAGCGAGACCCTGTCTCAAAAAGACAAAAAAAAATCATAATTAAAATAACAATTTAGCCTCCCTTAATTTTTTCTAAATTTGTTTAGCTTCTTAACTATGAATATTCCTTATCAAAAGTAGCTGGTTAGCTAGTTTCTGCTGCGATAAGTTTAGTTTTTTCTTTCTTATTTTATACACATACTGTATGCCATCTATTTTGACTGCCATATTTTATTCAACATACTTATGTTCAGAATCATGCATGTTGAGATCTAAACCATTTTTGTTCATTTTTACTGCTAAAAGAATTCCATTATGTTTTTTGAAAACAAAATTAATGTATTCATTTGTTGCCTCACTTTTTATTGCTTCCAATTTGAGGCTATGTTAAATAAAATTGTGAAATTTATAAAACAATGTCTATTGCTAAAATTATGCCTATGAATATTGTTCTTGGAAGACTATAAGTGAAATAAATTGTTAACATAACTCATGTATAAATTTTAATAACTTTTTATACTTCAAGAACAAGCAAATGTTTTATCAAGCATGGAAATTTTAAATATTCCAGGCTAGTAAGCATGATAGCTTCCTCCATCAGTTCTTCTTCTCCCTTCTCTTATTCATACCTTTGATAATCTAAAAACATCCGTAGCTTGATTATTATAGAAAATAGGTAACAGTTGTTCTGTGAGTGGCATTATGCCTATTCTTTCTGGAGTTCTGTTTGTTTTACCTACATAGTCATGGCACTTTAAACTAAGAAGAGATATACTTCTTTCCAAATATCAATGGCTTTTGCATGTTTTTCTTTCTCTAGTCCCAAAATTTAGAATTTCTAGTACAATAGTGAACACAAGTGGTGAGGGTAGATATGCTTGTTTTGTTCCTGGTTTTAGAGACAAGACGTTCAGTGTTATTTATGAATTTTTTAATAAAATCAGATATGTCCTTCCTGAAAACACATGATGAAGACAGGAATAGATGCAAAGGCTTGATTTTCATCCAAAGTATCAATATATTTTATAGTATTGCCTACTGAAATGCCCATTTCATTACATAGTTCTATGGTCATGTCTGCTCGAGAAGCCAAAATTGACAGGAAGGCAGGCATGGTGACACATACACCTCTAAGCCCAGTGCTTAGGAGTCATGGTCAGGAGGCTCGCTGAGAGATTGAGGTCAGTCTAGGCTACCAGTGAGCTCGAGGTTACCTTAGACTAGATAACAAGAATGTGTAGCAAAAACAGAAAATAAACAAAAATTTATGTGAAGTAGAAAATCATTTATATAAGAAAATATCATTAAGGCTACATTTTTCACATTAAATTTAATATATTTTATTTCAAAGTTTGAGAGGTAGCACTCCGTTTGCCCATGAGAACTTCCAGGCATTAACTTATTCCCACAATATCGTGAGTTATTTCACCGTAATAGGATAAACAAATTGAACAAAAAAACATTGCCCCTTTACAATACCTGTAACAAGTTTTACTTCCAATCAAATTGTACGGTGACAAATATGGGTATGTTTTATCAAGTTTTCCGTTAAACACAATTGGCTACACAAGAAGAATTGCTTCAATACTTACAATTTTTAAAGATTAGCAATCATTCCACTACATTGAAGCATTAGCCACTTCAACGTTTCTTCCTATTCTTCTGACAATAATAAATTAGTGCTACGTGGCAACTAGGGAAGTTAATCTTCCAACATACATGGCAACCCCGGTGATGCCGACACACGAATACCAAATAGAGATAATTGCTCCGTTTTTCTATTGCCATAGAAGAAGTAATACTGAATTTTAGTATATTGATTGTCTGCTACTCGTAACTACATCACACTTCTTAAAATGACATCTCAAAAATAGACTTAAAGTCTTCATTCTAGCATAATGTTCACTCAGAAAATCATCAGAATATTTTTTGTGGCTTTTTCTTTTAGACCAAAATAAATGAATGGAGGTAAATGCTCCCTGAGGCTTCTGGGAAATAGCACATTGAAATTTCTTTTAAGAATCTTCAGGAAGTTGTTCCTCCTCAGCAATATATAATCTATAACCTCCCTGTGAAGATGTCAGTGGTTTTCAACGGGAGACATAGATAGGAGATAAGAATCTGAAAGTCAGTGGTGCTAGAGTGAGAATTGACAAAAGGCCAGAAAAAGGTTTCAGCCCTGTACTGGAAAGAACAGCACAAAGTAGAGGTTAACAGCTATGGGGGAAGAACCTAGCTGCTTGCTTAGGCAGGACTGTAGGCAGAGACAAGCAGGAATGTGGTAGTTGTGTGTGGGACAAAGAACAGATAGAGCTTACCAGCTTCCTGCTGCTGTGCGTGTATTTCACTAACTTGTGCCTTTGTCCACATCTATCACTGAGCTGAACTTCCAAAAGCTAAGCATTAAATTTTGAACCCTTTGGCATAACAGACTCATCTCTTTATTTTACAATTGTCTTCATATGATGAGGAAGATAAATTTTTACTGAAAAACGAATTCAGCTGTTGGTACCAGTAACTCTAGAAAATAAAGACACTTTGGATTGAAATGAAATAATTCAATCACAAAGAGCTCTTGCTCTTTGACAGGTCAATTTGATTTTCCCCTCAGCTTGACAGAAGGATGTTACTGAGAAAGATACGTTTTCAACAATGTATCCTAAGCTCAGAATATTCTACATTTTAAAGCAAATTATAAAATCTGAAAAGGGATTTTGACCAACTGGGAAAAAGCCCAATTGGCAACTCCACAATGTTTCTTGGTGAAAAAGCATCCCTATATTTTTGTTCTTTGAATACTTTATGCAAATGTGTTGATGTATATGCACATGTTGCTGGGAAAATAAATGTAAAAAGATGGAAGTTCCAACAAATGAATATGTTGAATTGCTAAAAGCAACATATTGCAACTTATGTTCTGAGAGCTCTTTGCTCACCATGAAATCCCCAAGCTGAATGTATTCAAAAGAAATGCAATAAGGTATGGAATGGTTCCAGGTTCAGATGTGAACACAGATACAAACACAGTGAATGTCGGAATGCGTCGTTGATGCTGTTGTACAACGTTGAGAAAATAAATTGGATGTTGTTCATGTTGTTAATGCAAAAACAGAATGAATGCTGAAACGAAGTTATCTGCTGATTTGGGAATCTCATTTATCCCCTGCTGATTCATATCATCTGTTTTGGGTTAGACATGTGATGCAAGCATTCCTTTTCCAAATCCCACTCTGAAGTTTTCAACAACTTTAACCCAGCTTTTGAAAATTAGCACTACTTCAAATACCCAGGATATAAAGTAATTGATTTCAAGCTGATCAAGTAAATATTGTCTGGGCTTGGCATCACGATCTATGGAAATAAAAGAATTATTGTTTTTTTTACAAAAAAGAATCATAAAAAAGATTATTTTCATGTAGAGTAGATATATTCAAATAATTGCTGAATAAAAAGTTTCTCTACCAAACATAAAATCGTGACATACAATCAGAGATGGTAAGGCACATCTTTCTATGCTTTCAAACTAAACTATGTAACTAAACCAAGTAACTATGACTTAATATATTTTGGAATTACATGTTGAATTAAGCACAGTAATTTACAATGGGAAACTGATGGTGAATACCTAAAGCTAGATTTTCAAAAGTTACATTGCAGAAGGCATTTGTGACCAAACTGTGCCCCATGGAGGAAGCTATTTGCCTAATGTGCCAAATGCAAACAAAGGAGAAGAGATAAAAATAGATTCAACCTGGACAATGCATTCTAAGATATGTAATTTTATTATTCTACTCTTTTATGTTGTGCTTACTCTGAAAATAAGGAATTCTTGGCCTTTGGAGAACATCCAGAACACAGACTGTAGCCAGAAGTTTGAGGAGTTTACATTTTTCTTTTACCTGAAATACACAACTAGATAATCACAAAAACTCATAGGGTTTACTATTGATAAATACAGGAAGTGTATTTTATAATAGCAACAGTAGAATATTTTCTTCTAGAAAATGTTTCCATTGTATAAGTAAGTTGTGAGAATCCAGGTTCAATGATGGCTGGTTTAACTGGCTTCTGAGTGGGGGACATTATTGAGTTAGCAACTTAGTTTTAATGCATGCTTTCTAGTCAATAGATAATGCCCCTGATAAAAGAGTTTCTCCTTCATGAATCAAAAATGGATGAATTTAGTGTAACAAGTCTTTTCAGAATTGCTTGGCTAATTTGAGGAAAACTGATACAAAATTTTCAGGGACTTAGTTAGTATGTTTATTCTTTATACCTCATAATGCCTGTGAAGACATCTCTGTGAAAAGGGAGTGTTCAGGTAACCATCCATGTGCTGATCAGCACCAGGAGATCTTTGAACATATTCTCACCTCAGTTAACACCCCAAGACTTGTCCACTTGACAAACTGGGGTGGTATAGGAGACCTTTCTTTTCCTACTTCAAGCACAGCAGAATTCCAAATAAAATACAGAAAAGGGATGCCAGAATGAAGTCTGACTGAGAAAATGTATTCTAGCATGTACTTGCCAAGTGCGGTGTTTACCTTGCTGAGTATTCTGAGACAAAATGGAATTGGTACATGCGATGGACAGGAACAGAGGACATTGCAGGAAAGATGAGTCCACAAACTCTCTGTCTCTCTGCCTCTGTTTCACTTTGTCTCTGTCTCTCCCTGTCTCCTATCTTTCTATCTCTCTGTCTGTCTCTGTCTCTCTCTCTTACTTTGTTTTCATTCTGTTTTGCTTTGCTTTTTAATCCTTTTACTGAATCATTAGTGGTTGTTGAAAAGGGGAAAGAAGGAAAGAATGAAGAATGGGAATAAAAGAAGAAGTAAAATAGAAAAAAAAAGCAAGACCATGCAACCTTGAGAAGCTTGTGTTCTAATTTTTGCAGATAGGAGACAGAGGTAAATTAGTTTATATTAGACTACACAGGGAGTGATGAAGAAAATGATTAAAAGATATAAGGTCTATAAGCATTTCTGCAAATGAACTTACTGAGAAGCACTTTTGTAAAAGTAAGTGTTCCTTGAAGACAGTCAATTAATACTTGAAAGGCATTAGGTTTTGCCAGAGAAAAAAATAATTGAAGAGGAGAAACCCCTAAATATAAAAATCTCTTCCAGGAAAGCATAAGATCATTATGTGTATCAGAAATGTGCCAATAAAATTAAAGACAGAAAAAAATAAGACCATCACTATGGGTGAAATTGAAAAGAAAAACAATTGTAAGAATGGATGAGCTATTAAGTCACATAGATTTTTTAAAGTCAGAGGCATAAAGCAGAACTCACAACTATGGTAATGAACCACATTTGGGGTAATGGTAGGTTGTTGTCATCAGAAGTAATAGATTCTCGGTTTTTTTAAAAAGTACATTTATTGAAAGAGTCTGTATGGGAAAAAGTAGAAGTATAATTGAAGACTATCCCAAGTTTTTTGTCTGAGAACTAAAAAAAGAGTTAAGTCAGATGAAGAAAACTTGTAGTGTTGAAACATTTTCTAATAGGCTGGTGGATTCTGTTACCAAACAGGGCACAGCTGTCAAGTGGACAGTCAAACGGTAGGAGTGTGGAATTCATGGAAGCGTCAGAGTCAAAAGGCTCCTGCACAGCCAAAGAAAACCCAGCACAGTGAAAAGACAATTTGGAGAATAGGAAAATAAAAGCCAGCTCTGACTGAGTTCAAATATCTACAATATATAAAGAACTAAAAAAAAAAAAAAAAAAAAAAAAAAAAAAAAAAAAAAAAAAAAAAAAAAAAAAAAAAAAAAAAAAAAAAAAAGAGCAGAAGGGAAAAAAAATATTGAACAAGGCAAATTAAAAGATGCAATCAAGAAATAATGGTCATGATTATAAAGTCACATAACAAACACTGGGCAGGCTGTGGGAAAAAAGGAACACTTCTACACTGTTGATGGGAATGTAAGCTAGTCCAACCTTTAAGGTACTTGGGATGAGGATTCCTCTAAACGCTAAAATCAGCAATTCTCTTAGATTCAATCCTTCTTCTAGGCATCTTCTCATCAGTATTGAAAGCATCGTGCTCCAGTAATATACACTTTTGCATGTTCATAACAGCAAATTTGAGGTAAATCTTGCAGAAAGCCTACACTCCACTAGTAAATGAATGGATAAGGAAATGTGGTATGTACATAAAATAGTGCATTACTCTTCCAAAAGGAGAGGTAGGCTGGGCGTGGTGGCTCACGCCTGTAATCCCAGCACTCGGGAAGCTGAGGCAGGAGGATTGGTGCGAGTTCGAGACCAGCCTGGGCTAAAAAAGTGAGCTCAAGCCCAGCCTCAACTGCATAGCGAGACCCTGTCTCAAAAAGACAAAAAAAAAAAAAAAAAAAAAAAGGAGAGGTAACCCTGAGTCTTTGGTAAAAAAAGAAAGTCTATATGACAACCATTAAGTGAAACATATTAGACAAATAAGTTTAAATATAGTATTGTTTCTCTTATAAAGAGAAAGATAAAAGTTGGGTAACAGGAAGCGAGGAAATCTTTGTCATATGAGAGAGCATCAAGGGACAGAAGGAAGAGAAGGGAGAGGAAGGAGATTTGGAAAGGGATTTTGATGTGTTGACTACACAAAGGTGCCTAAAAATTATGTACTACCCACACATTCCAGTGAAAAATGTCTCAATTAAAAGTTGTAAATTAATAAATCACAAATATTGTATGATACTTAAAGCTGATAGAAGTTATAAAATCACTAAGGAAATGAATATAGATAAATCCATGCATACTAAATCATGTTTTTGAAAGACTATTTCCTTATTAAGTGTAGAATGAAAAAGCTGCATTCAGCTCTCACTAGTGAAAACCTTATGCATCATCTATCATTGGACAAACCAGATCTACTCATTGTGAGAGTGGGATACAAATTTACAATACACCTCTGTAGGAAAGCGTTAAAGTTGAAAAGCGAGCAAGAAACCTGAAATAGGTCTGAGGGAATCTAAATCTCTCGAGAGTGAAATAGTTTGCTGAGGCCAGGCTTTGGGGACTGTTAAATGCTTTATGTTGAAGAGAACATATTAGTGAAAATACAGGACCATGATAAAATGTAAGTCAATATGTTTTATTTTTAAATATCAAAATGAGTCCTCAAAGAACAATATTAAGCAGACCAGACTTTAAATTTTATTTAAAAATTATGTTTCAACTCTTCAAACTAGGTACAGGGGCATCCCTTCTCATCCTTCATATTCTGAAGACTGAAATTGTGTGATTGTGAATTCAAGGCCAACTAGAGCACCATACCAAATCTCATTTTAAGTCAGTTAATTAGCAATTTAAAAGTTAAAAACAAGAATGAAACACACAAAAGACAAGTAGATATTTAAAAATTAAATGAATGTTATTTTATTTTATTTATTTATTTATTTATTTTTTGTCTTTTTGAGACAGGGTTTTGTTATGCAGTTCAGGCTGGCCTTGAGCTCACTTTTATAACCCAGGCTGGTCTCGAACTCGCACCGATCCTCCTGCCTCAGCCTCCTGAGTGCTGGGATTACAGGCATGTGTGCCACCATGCCCGGCTCTATGAATGTTATTTTATAATTGCCTTTATGATATATGAAAAAGAAAATAATGACTTACAGGTCATAGATAATTAGTTTTCTTTTTCTTTGAAGGGGAAAAAAAAAACAATGGCAAAAGTTTCAAGACAAGATTACAGGAGGTCAACAGCGGTCAGTACATTGCATATTATTATCTCCAAAACAGTCAATGACATTACAAGATATGCACATGAGAATGTGATCAATGACATAAACATGAACCTTTAATTAGTGAGAGAGTATTGTGAAATTTTTAAATTGCACCTACATAAGGAAAGACACATTACCATAATGGATCTAAGAAAGGTTTTCACAACTGAGGAAGAAATTAAAAGTTTACAATATAGACTAAGAAGACAACATAAATGTAATGAATATTAAAGGAGAAAATGGTCAAAAGGTCATTTTCTTTCTTTTTTAAACTTGATGTATTTGTACAGGCTCTTACTATGCAGCTCAAACTCATAGAATCCTCCTGGTTTGAGCCTTCCCAGAGGCCTGTTCCACCATACCTGGACTCAGTGACTGGCTCAACATTCCCACAGGGCCGCACTAGCATGCAGAACCAAAATAGAGCCCTGCTCCCTGCACTTGCTTAAGCAGTGTTTAGTTTGATGAGCTATCCCCCCACCCCTGCAAGGCAAATTATTTTCTACTTCACAAAATAAGTTTTAAGCTGGGCATAATGATACAACCCTGTAATCCCAGCACTAAGGATAATAAAGAAAAAATATTCTTTTGAGTCTGAGATCAGCCTGGGATACTAGGTGAGTTCAAGGCCAGTTGAACTATACAACTAGACACTGTGTCAAAAAGGTCTTCATATTGAGAGAGAATACTAGTTTGAGAATATGAATGAAAAGAAATCTGAAGCTGAATATATCCTAGTGAAATTGGAAAGCTTAATACATGAAAAGAATGTAGCAAAGTAAATTTAATGAGGAAAATCCTTAGCCAGAACTGATGATTCTACTGATATTTTACTTTGTCAATTAGAAGTGCAAAATAAAATAAAATTAAATTAAATTAAATATTCAGAGAAATAAGAGAAACTAGTAACAATGTAAAATCTTACAGTCAGTGGTATGACCACTCAGGAATGAAAAGAGAACAAAGACTAGAACAGGGTGAACAGTGACAATTCTTCTCTATCTGAGTTCAGATTTTTGCATTTAAATTCTCCTTTTGGGTCCAGTCATTTTGGTAAGATCTTCCTCTGGAGAGAGGAAGAAAATGAAAATCTCTCTATATTTGATTCTTTCATCTGTAATGCTTATTAATAATATTAGGTGCAATTCTTCAGCCTCAGTGGAGACTAAGTCACTTTGAACTTTACATAATTTTAAAAGTGAACTTCTGTACTTATCTTCAAAATTTAAAACCCAGGCTTTGCATTTTCCTTTATGCATTCATTTTGAAAATATAATTAAATGGTATATTACCCATTAATAAATATATTCTTATTATTATTACATTATAATGGAATTCAGTTAAATTATATGGCTTTTGAGGGGGCCTTACAGGGCACCTGTGACCTCCTGGTGGATAGACGTTGATAGTGGGAATTAAGACAGGCAGAAAAAAAAATAAGCATGAAAATGCTGTGTTATTCCATCATCAAAGTATGTGTATCTAGGTGAATATTATTATTTTTCATTTTTTCTGTTAAAGCATAAACTGGTATATAATATTTATATATGTATATATATATAGTTATCAAAAGGATACATATATATATATTAAATAAATTATTAAAGACGTGCTGTGGCCATTAAAAAAATACTATGGAAAAATATTACCCTACAGAATACACAATTGTGTTAAAAATCTAGATATCTATCTTCAGAAAGACAAAGAGACCATAAGGAAGTAGTGAACAGCATCGTTTAAAAAAAAAAAAAGTACCACATACATGAATGTGTTTTGAAAGAAGAATTCAGAGGACAGACAGCGCCTCAGCAGGAAAAAGCTCATGAAGATGTGTACATCTTTGTACAGAAATCAGAGCTGTAGACATCATTACATCTATTGTTGAACTTCCTATTTCTCTTTTCTTGAAATGATAATGTTGGCATTCCTTCCAGGCTTCTACCCTTTCAGACTCATGGGCCTAAAATATATAGAAAGAATAAAAGTAAATTATCTTCATTGCGTTTGGTCAATCAGGCCTTTATGTTATTCTCTGTCATATATAGTTGTACTACTGGGTTATTCATAATCTCACTGTTAAAACTGAATCTTTTAAGAGAAAATTTAGTTCTGAATGAAATAAAAGCTAAAATGCAACCAGTGATAATTAAAGTGCCAGGAGTTCTTTCAGAAAGACCCTACTTTTACTTCAGAATTGCCCTAACCTGGCTTTCTTTTAGTGGGTAAACTTCTGTGGGGAGGTGTACCTTTGTTTCTTTTAACATAAATTGAGAAGAAGTCCATTGTGTTCTCTCTGGAAGTCTCAGATACATGAGAAACATGAAAAGATTAGAACTCAAAAAGAAGAAAGGAGCCGGGCGTGGTGGTGCACGCCTGTAATCCCAGCACTCGGGAGGCTGAGGCAGGAGGATCAGTGCGAGGTCGAGACCAGCCTGGGCTACTAAAGTGAGCTCAAGGCCAGTCTGAACTGCATAGCAAGACCCTGTCTCAAAAAGACCAAAAAAAAAAAAAAAAAAAAAAAAAAAAAAAAAAAAAAAAAAAAAAAAAAAAAAAAAAAAAAAAAAAGCGGAAGGGAGAATTAGAAGATACCAAAGTCTCTGTCTTCCAAACGCGTTTTGCTGGAGTAGTAAGTGACATCAAACCCGGTTCCAGAAAAAGCAGATTTGCAAAAGACATTGAATAGCAACCTGATGTTATAGTGGCAAATGACCATATTTTAATTACTGATCTCAAATTTTCAAACACACAACACTTAAATTCATTTCTAATGTTATTACAAGACTTTTGCAGAAACAAATAATTGCTGTCTCTGATATGTTACAGCATGCAAACAGGAAGATGAAAATCTAATTAAGTAAACTCCTGTGATAGCAAGTGTATCCATTAGTCAGTGATATGAATGCCATCAAGCTGAAGAGTGTATAAATCTTTCATAAAGTATTTGAATATCTTCCTGACAGTCATTTGTCCCCAGATCTGCTTAGTTAGTCACATTAGGATACAGATTTGGGCATTTTAAAAATAACTTTTGTTTCCACCATAAAATATAATATACTGAAAGATCATAAAGCACAGAGATGCAGTTTAGTAAATTATTATAAATCAAACAGCTATTTAAGTAGGTTAAGACACACAACGTTGCAAGTATTCCAAAGACCTCTGTAAGAAGTTTTCAAATAACAAATTCCTGTGACATTCCATTTACCATAAAAGCTAAAGATCATCTTGACTCTCATGCTAATTATTTGTTTCTTTTAAAATTGTGTCTCTTTGGTTTGTAGCTCTCCTCTAAATCTCTCAGACTACTTCTCAGTTTATGAGACAAATTACTGTTTAGTTAATTATTTCATAATTTTGAATATATATATATATATATATATATATATATATACACACACACATATTTAAGGGAAGGGCCTACAGGATGTGAAGGGTCTCACTCCTAAATTGGACTTGTAATGATCTGCCTCTTTACAGCCTCCCAAGAGCTGAGATTACAGGCCCGCCATGATGCCCAATCTTAATCGCTATCTCAGGGTGCCCCCGGCGGCTGGGCTGACACAGTTGGCCCAGGAATTGAACCACCAACCCCTGTGCTTGCTTGCAGGCTCTTTTATCCGCTGAGCTGTTTGGTTAGCCCCATAATATATTATATGCATATATGTGCATTGATTTGACTAAGTACAACTGAATTGCCTGCACTTTGTTATTTCAAAAATTATTCTAGGGAGTATTTTTATACAACTACAAATATTTGGGGGCTAGAGATACGTAAGAATGATATACTCCATTTGTTTATTATTTACTATATATATATGTATTTCTTTTTTTTACTATATATATATATACATACATATATATATATATATATGTATGTATATATATATATATATGTATTTCTTTTTTTTATTGTTGTTCTTTTTGAGGCAGGGTCTTCTATGCAGTTCAAGCTGGCCTTGAGCTCAATTTTGTATCCCAGGCTGATCTCAAACTCGCTCCAATCCTCCTGCTTCAGCCTCCCGAGTGCTGAGGGTTTGTGCCACCATACCTGACTGTGTATATGTTTTAATTCTATAAAAATCTCCAAAGTGAGGGCCAGGGAGGTAGCTGAGTGACCTAAGCACCTGCCTGGCAAGTGCCAGGTCGTAATCTCAATAACCTGTACACAAATAGAAAAAGAATTTCTAAAGTATTTTTCTGCAGTGCTATACCACTTAAATTTCCACAATTAGTGAATAAAATTTTATTCTAGTAGATATTTGGTTTGTCATGTTTCTGAAAATTTTAGTTTTAAGTATTAAGACTTTTACGATTACTGGTGAAGTTTAACAACTTATGTGTTTATTTGATTTTTGGATAAGTGTATTTTTGTTGTAAAGGATTTGAATCTCATTAATTTTT
Organism: Myocastor coypus; assembly: GCA_004027025.1. Classification (NCBI taxonomy): domain Eukaryota; kingdom Metazoa; phylum Chordata; class Mammalia; order Rodentia; family Myocastoridae; genus Myocastor; species Myocastor coypus. Next base: position 27,668 of record PVJA010011269.1, read on the forward strand.
CTAGTATCTATTTTTTA
>PVJA010011269.1:27784-55272 GCA_004027025.1 Myocastor coypus
TTTTTTTTTTTTTTTTTTTTTTTTTTTTTTTTTGTCAGGGTCTCACTACTGACTCATAGCAATCCTCCCGCTTGTATCTCCCGAGTGCCAGGATTACAGGCCCATGCCACCATGCCCAGTCTCCATCATTCTCATTTTGTACTGGAGATCAAACTCAGGACCTTGTGCTCGCCAGACAGGTGCTTATATTCCCAGGGGTTCAATCATTCTTAATATTTTTTGAGGCATTTCTGGAAGTACTCTTTCATGAATGTCCTTACTTGTGAACATCTAGACACCCTCTTATCCTGAATTTTAATCAAATTATTAATGACAGTCATTGGTGAAAATAATTGCTCAAGATCATTGTGTTTTGGAAATGAAAACAAAACAAATGAAAAACTAGTCTTGGGTCCAGTAGCTGTAATCTCATTGTAAAATTATGATCGAAATGTGTATCTCATAAACATCTAATTTTTTTTTTCAGGACTTGAGTTCGAACTCACAACCTTGTATTTGCCAGGCAGGCACTTGTGCTGTGGCGCTATCTCCCTGGCCCAACATCTAATTTTTCTAAAAGGCTTTTTCTCTGCTAGATTACTTGGTCTATTTGCATTGCATAGGAATAAGTAGAGCTACAATTTAACTCTTTTTGTGGAAGCTAAAGAAAAGATACTATTTTTTTGAACTTAACAAAATTCCAGATAACTATCAAGTAATTAAAAAAAAAGTTCTTAATAGGCAATAAAATCCAGGCCACTAAGCTTGGAATTTGTGATTATATTGCCTAATATATTTGTCTACTCTCTAGGCTTTTTAAGTAACTCAGTGGTCACAGACAACAGGAATTTCGCCACAAAGTTGTGCTTACCTATAACATTCAAAGATTCATCACATTCTGAAAGTCCTGACTCTGCTAGAGTTACTGTTCTTAAGATGTTGATCGCTGTGCAGAAGCTCAAATGCAAAGCAGGGTCAGGTTATGGTGGAGGAGCTGGGCAGAAACAGCTGGCAAAGGAAGAGACTGTGCTTATTTCTACCTCGATGTCCTACTCCCAGAGTATAATGCTTGATCTTTGAACAATGTGGCGAACTGACAACTGATCGTCCACTTGTAATACCCAGATGACCACCGTCAGCATGGCACTGGTGTGGGAGGCCCACCCCACAACTGCTGACATCAACATCAAAAGGAGAATTGTAGAGGAAGAGGTGGGCTGTTGATTCTCTTGGGAAAGATTACAGCGCTGCCTTTCCTAATAGGAAGTCGGTAGCCTCATCATCAGTGAAGCTCAGGACTTTGCCATTGCTGAGGATGGCTCTGGTCCTTTTCGTGCAAGCTCTGGTCTTTACCTAGAGCTTCAGTTCCTGGCTCCAGTCCAGACATCTCAGCATGCTGCACAGGTCCTTCATCCCACTTGTGCAGACATTCTAGCTTCTGCCATTAACCTTGAGGTCTTCTGGTGCCCATCCTTGACACAGACTTGTAGGAGACATTGTTGTGGGCTGCAGGCCTCCAGCTGGATTTGTGAAGGGCACTGCTGTGGGTTCCAGGATCTCAGATGGATACTTTGTATTTCTAGTGTGTGGACTGATCACCAGAACTCTTTAATTTGACTCTTCAGGTGAATATTATAAAATCTTATTGTTATGGTTTATGTCTAGTTGTCCCCACAAAGCCTCATGTAGCCATTGGGTGGGGACTTCTATAGATTGAGACTTGACTCATGAGTCACTGGGATTATGTGTTTTATTTTTTATTTTTTTAATTTAATATTTTTATTGTTTAAATTTAACAATGGTTATATTACATATTTTCATCATCAGATCAGTTTAGATTAATACATATAGGTAAATAAGATTGATCAAACAATTAAACATTAACCCTTTTAAATCAACATTACTTTTTTTTTTTCTTTTCCCCTTTGATTATGTGTTTTAGAACTGATGGGATTATCGGTCTGAGTAGGACTGGGAATATGGATGTGGTCTAGGGCAAATAACCTAAAGTAGAGAGCCTGATAGGAATATAAAGAGAGACAGAGAGGGAGCTGGGGAGATAGCTCCGAGGCACAAGTGCCTGCTGGGCAAGTGCAAGGTCGTTAGTTTGAACCCCGGTCCCACAAAAAAAAAAAAAAAATAAAATAAATAAATAAATAAAGAGAGACAGAGAGACAGACTAGAGCTGTTGCTCTCTGCTGCCCTGTTTGGTTGGCTACCTCTGCCATCATTTTGTTGCTGTTCCACCACCAGGAACTGGATGCTTTTTGCCCTGTTCCACTCAGCCTTGGGCCAGCCGAATATGAACTGAAACCTCCACGAACTGTGAGCTAAATAAATCTTTCCTTCTTTCATTTTTAGTGTCAAGTATATTTGTCCCAGCAATGAGTAAAAAAGTGACTAAGACACATGTAAATTATTTGTCCTGTATTACCTGTTTCCGCTTGTAAATGCTGACTACCACAAATATTCAAAAGTCTTACTTTTCAAAACAAAATTGAACTTTGAACTACCTTATTCTAAAGACTTACCTGAGAAAGAACAAAGAACATTAAAAGTATGCAGCATAATAAATATAGTTAAAGCCCATCTTCTAGACTCTGAAAATTTTTGCGTAATTTAATTGTATATAAAATGAAACATAAAGTAAACACAGGTAAGATTCTCTTAGTCCCTCTCCTATGGAAGAGAGTCCAATAAAAAACCATAGAATACAGGGGCAAGTAAATAACAGTAGTCCTGAGTAATAATAAAAGCTAAAAAAAAGAACAAGAGCAGAAGATTAAAGAAAAAAATATATATATGAAGTATAGAGTTGAAGAACCTTGATAAAATAGCTTCCTCGTTCTTTGCCATCAATATTTATTCTGACTATCAGATTCACCAGTGCCTCCCCCATCATGAGCAAAGTTCCAGACTTACACATGGGTGTGATTTTTAATGAAATGTGTAGACCCCACTAAATGAAGCTCACAATGAATAAAATCAGATGAAATAACCAAGGCAGAAAGAAATACTGAAAGGACCAAGCCCAAATACAATATTCCCCTAAACAACATGGAAGGTGTAGAAGCAAATGTTTATTTTGTATTTTAGAACTGGACAGCTAATGGTATTGGATGGAGAAAGCTGATTGCTACAAATATTCTTGTGTTTTGCTGCCTTCATTGTGGGTGACTAAAGGAAAAGCATTCATGATACTCAGGCTTCTATAACACAATTGCTTATTAAATGTATTTTTAATAGAACAATATTTTAGCAGGGGTCTAATCAATAAAATTAGAAGCTTGACCTGGTAAATATCAAGTTATGTGAAATTATATAGTAAGATAGAATTTGAAAGCCAAGTAAGAAGAATAAAATACACTGTCTGCAAAAGCTCTGTTCACTTTAAGACTTGTCATGTACTTTATCTTCTTATGACAATGTGTGTACACACAACTCTGTCCTTCCTGTGGCTTTGATATGTCTCTGCTTCTGAAAATATGTGCATGTGTGCATGGGTGTGTATGGGGATGTTGAAGAAACCTGTCTTTTCTTAAGTTGAAATTGTTTTTATATTGTTATATGCCCTTACACTGACATTCTTGTTAATGTCGACTAGGACACAAAGATGAAATGGTGATCTCCTAAATGAAAGAGTTTTGAATACAATCGTAAAAAGTATTACAGATATAAATTTTAGTTTATATTGGAACCTTTAAGGTTAATGGAAGATCAAAACAACTGAAAGCGTACCTTCTTCTAGCACCTTTATAATCATAAGTGATAAGATGGAAGGTTTTGCTTTTGAGGAGAAGAGGTAAAGAGTAAGTGAAGTTTATTATCATAAACTTATGTTATTTTTTTTTCCTTTTGGGTGCAACATAATGTTGTTCTTTTATGGAAATGAAGCTTTGTGGCTCTTCTAAAAGTATCCTGGGAAGTCCATACTCCCAAAACAGAAGCAGCAGTTTCCATATGAATGTGGAGCATTATTTTTCATACTCATGTAATTTCTTCTCAGTCATTCCCACTGCACTGACACCGTCTTTGCCGCTTCCCTTGGAGACTGTATTCTTTTAGAGAATTGCATACCCCATGAATACGTATTATCTCTCATCTTGAAAAATGCCAATAAAAAAGCAAATTATATTTGTTCTGTAAGATGTTTGCTACAAACCATAACTGATTAGTGTTATACGTGACATCCACAAGAACAGTAATCAGGGTTATGTTAGCACTGATTTTTACAGAAGTGAAGTCCCTTTGATGTATTGCTCCATCAACACCTGCAATGACAAAATTTGCACATGAAATTAATCCCAATTAATTATACTGTTCGTAGATAGCTCTGGCTCTTTTATGTTGTGAAATAAATATTAATTTAGCGACTTGTTTGTAACCTCGTGAGCCTTATTTAGCTAAGGGAGGTGGCCTCTATTGATCAGGACCCTGAAATACAAAAGGAAGGTTAGACAACTGAAGGGGCTCAGAAAGCTAATCTAGTTGCATAGGAGAAACTCAAGTCTTAAAGCATTTTGGTGCTATTTTACTTTCAGTTTTACTACTTTAGCATTGACTGAAACCTTAACTGCACGTTTTCACTCCCCTTTGGATTTGGCCCCCTCTTCTCCTTACCACACTCAGCCTCCACAGTAAAAGACAGAAGAAAAACAATGGAAACGTAGACCACAACACTGCCGACAATAATGGTGTTTATGGTGTCTTTCTGTTACTTCTTTTGTAGTCTAAAACTGAAAGAATGAAGCAGTAAGGGAAAGCATTCCAAAGTTGCATTTGTAGGATTATTGAAGTTTTTCTCCCATTTTCTCTCTCTGTTAAAGTGAAATATGATCCTTTTCATTTCATCTGTGTTAGAGGGACTACATCTCTACAACTTGTATGAGTCCTCTCTCTTTAGGAAAGGGTTTTTTAAAAAATAATTATGTACTTCTATGTCAAATGTCTCCACCAGTCATTGTGGAACTTTCTCTGTCTTCTCAAACTTTGTAATGCCTCTCTTCACTGATTCTGATGTTTTCACTAACTTCACATGTAATTTCCTACTTGAAAAAAGATTTCTTCATTCTTTACAAAGATTTACAAATATTTGGGATCATATCTTTGCATACCCACAGATCAACTCTATCTTCTCAATGTTTGGTAAATTTTATTTTTTATTTTAAAAGTATTTTTTAAATCTTTATTTGACTTGGTACAGGGTCTTATTACACAGCTTGAACTTGTAGTGATCCTCGTTTCTCAGCTTCCCTAGTACTGAGATTATAAATGTGAAGCATCATGCCAAGTTTTAGTGGCCAGCTTGGCACCAGGCTAGCATGACATGTTATATGAGGGATAGAACCTGTGTCCTTGCCTTTGCCAGGCAGGCAGTAAGGCTGCTATGCTATCTCCCCAGCCTTGAAAATTTTAGATGACTTAACTTATTATAAATATTACCATGCAATTTAACAACACTACTAATCTTTCAAATTAATTTTATGGATTGTTGCTATATTCTAATGTTTAGAACATTGAAAGTAATCTAACTAAAACCATTGAATACATATAATTTGACCCATGTAGCTTATATACTGAATATATCAATGAATTAAGACTAATTATACATACTGATATCTGAACTAAGCAAATACACTGAAAATAGCAACGTGTATGGTAAAACCATGCTTGGAATACCTATCATTCTGGTCTTCTAATTATTCACTACTTCTAATGTGATATCGATTATTGCTATATTCTCTCTCAGGTAAATGTTTGCTTAAAATAAGAAAGAGAGAAAGAAGGAAAGAAAGCAAGAAAGCAAGCAAGCAAGCAAGCAAGAAAGGGGATAAAAGAATGTGAGACCAGGAAAAAAAAAAAAACACCCATAGAAGTGTAACATTACAATTCTGTAAAAGGTTAAGTTTACAAATATCTCTGTAATAACGAGTAATTAATTGTTGGGTTTTTTACATTCTATAAGGGTTTTAAAGATTAGAATATCAACAATTCATGGAAAATGCCTGTCTAATGCTATGTATAAAGCATTTGGTATTCAGAAATATAATGATGTTAAGCTGAAGTGCCTAAGTTGTAGAAATAATATCATTAAGCTTCTCTTCTGGACGGTTAACAACTTAAGTTGGCAGTCCAAATTATTAGAGAAAAAGAAGGGATGCAAGTATAGGGAATATTTTGGCTCTAGCCTTTCAAGGTCAAAGAGAACAGAGGACTTAAAAGCACCTGTCCATGGGGCTGGGGAGATAGCTCTGTGGCACAAGTGCCTGCTTGGCAACTGCAAGGTCATGAGTTCGAACCCCAGTCCTGCCAAAAAAAAAAATAAATAAATAAAATAAAAATAAAAATAAATAAATAAAAATAAAAATAAAAGCACCTGTCCTGTAACAGCATATAACTTAGTGGAGTCCCAAATTTCCTGTTCAGAGAGATTATGAGGCCGCAGAGGAAAGTGATTGATAATGAGGCCTAAGGAGAGTCACCTAGAGAAAAAAATTCTTTCAGGCTTCCACAGACAGCAAAATAGTCAAGCAATGGTTGTGACTCATCCAGATGGCTCATTGAGACAAAAGTTTTGCAAAATGCAGTACATAGTTTGAGGGTAAAACCTGAGGGGATCTGACTGACCTTGTCAGATATGAAAGCTACACATTTTTGTAACATAGATCTTGCTTTATCTTAGTTTTAATCATTCAGCAGAAAAGTCAAACCATAAAGAAAAAAAAAACGGATAGCCATATTAATACGGTTCGTTGTAAAAGGCTCAAGTCAACAACCCTAATAATGCCAGATGAGCTGGGAATCCACTACTGTTATAGACTATTGTACTAAATATACAGCTACTTTCTCTTTGTGCACTGAAAACAAAGATCTGTACTACGGATGTTTAGACATGTCTGCATCTTGTACTCTGAACAACTATGATGGAGACAACATGTAATAACTATTTTAAAAATGAATTAAGTGTCTATCTGGGATTTTTATGTTAGTAATTTCTGTCAGTCTCTGTCTCAAGAGTTAAATATATTATTTTTGTATAGAAAATCAATGATCAGTATCTTCTCATATTGAAAGTTACTCTGGATAAATGAATAATTATGTCTGATCAGTTGCTCAATAGCTTGTTTAATGGTATGTGTTGGGCAGTGTAATGCCATGAACAGACAATGTGGCACCATGTACAGAAATTTGGTTCTGAAGTCAGGCTACATGTTTACATCTGATAGTAATATATTTTGGCTATATGGCTCTAGGCTAGTTACATATCCTGGAATTATTTATGTCTCGAGTGGACATTACACAGTGTTCCAATGAATTCCTATTCCTAGTTAACAAAAAAGTGGAGATATTTGTAATAGCTTAGAATTAATTATTTTTTCAAAATTAACTAAATACAAAAAAATATTTCCTGGAACCTGTTACGTCACTTTTTCAGGTACTACTATTTCCTTGCAAATAAGACCTACCGAGAAAACAATCAGCCTTAAAGCCTAGAAATGACGAAAAGAGCCCCAGCTAGCCTGCCCTCCTCATACCCGCAGTAGCCACCAAGTAAGAAAATCATGACTGGAGGGACAGCAAGGACGGGCTGGCCGGGGACAGTCCATTTGATTTCTAGTTTTCAATGCTTATCTTTTTTTCAGAGGAACAGGAAGAAATAGCTTGTATGCTTAAGTAACTTGAATTGAGTTGCAAAATTGCAAAACCAAAAGCAAAAGCCAATCAGAAACGAAGGACATAAAAAGTCAGATTGCAATAGGATGAGCAGAGTATGAGATTTCTGTGAGGAGAAAGCGAAACTGCATCTGAGGGCTATTGGGTGTGTGCAGGGCTTTACCCACCCAGAGAGAGAGTGCTCTGCTTAATACCAGCTGTGCATCAGAGAGCAGATGCTGGTATGACACCACTGTGTCAGGTTTGCTCCATCTGCCGCCCCATGAGCTCTGAGTGAGAGGATTGCGGGCTGTCCACCCAAGATGGCATATCTGTAGAGCCTCAGGCAATGGGCAGATGGACTCCTACTTTGCTGTTCTTTCTTTTCCTGATTTAGAAGACCCCTGTGCTTCCTTCTTGATTCTAAATTAATTTTAGAGTTGAGAAATTAGACACAATGGTATATATAAACTATTTAATGCTTTCTTTTTTCTCATCATCTCTCAACTTGGTCATAAAAATCATTCAAAAGTGACAGCTTCACTTAAATTGAAGAGTAGTTTAAATGCTTATTAAAGGTATTTAAAAATATCTATTTTCATATTTCTATGCTATATATTTTAGGGATAGCAATTTGTGATTATGTGAAAATAAACCCACATTTTAAACAAGATTTTAAATTGGGAGCTACAAGGACCAAAATCAGGCAGACTATATTGCCAAACACCTACAATCAAAATGAAAATAAATGTCATGTACAGTGTGTAGAGTTGTGACTACCTCCATATACCCTCATATTCAGACATGAATAAAATTAAAAGTTGCCATATTATGTACTGAAGAATAAAAAGGCAACCCATGAAAATACCAAAGACTGACCAAAGAATAGAAGACAGCCAGTGGGTTGCTTCAGCAGAGAATGTGTCATTGGTGTCTGCATAAACAATGCCTTAAGCATAGATGAGACAAAAAGTAAAAATACAGGTAGCATAGAATGACGGAAAGTGAGCCACAGACATAACACAGCATAAGGAAAGACAAGGTATGAGGCAGGATATGTTGATTTGTGGAAAAATATGTGTAAAAGGAGTCAAAATCATGAGTTAAGGCTGGCTTATTAAGATAAGTTTTATCAACATTAGGTGCTATGATTTTATTAGTCAAAGAAAAAAATGCTAGGAATTGTGAATTCTAACACAATACTCCTGGGCACAGATTTTAGGTTTTTAGGGTTTTAGTCTTCTGTTTTTAAAATTATGTTTTATTTATAAATGATGTATGCCTAGATTCTTCTGGTTCACACATAAGGGCTCTTAATATGAAGAATCAAATAAACTGATAACAGATGTGCATGTATTCCTTGAAAATGTAGAATATCTCTTGAGAAATGTCCAATAAATTAGGCATATTTTTGCTTCAGTTCCTAAAAGTCATATAAAACACAAAGGTCTATGGTGCATTATTTATCATGGATGCTTTTAACACACCCAAATATGCCAAATATGAAGTGCTTCCCTGTTGATACATATTAGTCTGTTCAAATAATCTGAGCTTCTCTATTTGCATATGAATGTGGAATAATTCTATGAATGTGCATGTGGGATTTAATTGTTTTTAAACAATATACTCTTATCTTCCTGGAAGCAATTCAGGCCATCAAAGGGTTGTCAGTGATGAGCTTGCTAATGACTTTCCAATACTTAGCCTTGTATTTCTCTTCATTACTGGTGCTCTGTTCCCCCTAGTTTTACATTTACTATCAGAAAGTTCATTTAGAATCCAGTCAATCTTCCACTGCTAATTCTGCACTTTAAATTTTTTATTCAACAAGGACACAATGGGAATAATCTTTGTAGCTGCCAAGGAGATGCATATAAACTTTTCTCTGTATTGTCTGTGCCAACTTTCATGGAAAACATAATTCAAAACACAATAGATTATAGCTATGCAGTATTCAGAAGATGAGCTGTCATTACAGGCTAGAAGACAAATAAAAACAAGCAAGTTGAATCATTTTATTAAACTTGTATTTTACAATGACATGTGTGCAGATTGTTAAGATTTGCTTACCAACACTTTGTTTTCTAAACCTTTGAATATAGTCAACAGATCAAAAAGAATCTATCAGCTTGGATGTGTGACAATATTTTTAGCAACAGCTACAGTGTCAGTGTATGGGGATTTGGTGAAGGGGTAGGTGAGCTTTATAGTAAAATATACTAAAGCACTACTAGTACAATAGTATATTGAATCATACCATTATTATTTTCAGCAGCCTGAAATAATAGTGTTCAAGTATATTCAAATCACTCCAATCACAGATATTTCCAAATATCTAAACTTTGGACATTAATTTAGATAATTGAAAACCAATATACTGGCTTTAGACAAAAGTAAAATGCTCAGCAATCGACTCAGAATCTAATGCTTAGAGTTTTATGATTTGCTTTCATGACAAGGTGCTTATATGAGGCCGTTCCTACATTAACTGAAAAACATACATTTGCACATATTTTTGCAATTACTAATGTGTACAGTTAAAATCTTAGCCAAACTTTTGAAGTAGAGAAGGACTTGGCAGGTAAGGTGGAAACAATTAGGACAGCCAAACAGAGATTAAGACTGTGATGACAGTTATTTGAAAAATGATTATAGGCAAATACCAGTAAACCTGTTGGATATTCACAGTTTTGTTGAGGGTGCAGAGTTTGTGTGATATTGAAAATGAAACACTTGAACTATGTGTGAATTTACTAGTAGAGAATGCTCATTGAGAGAGAAGACAATCATAATCTTATTTTGATCCAGCCATATTAAGTGTTCAAGGTAGGACAGTGGTCTGGGTTTCTGAGACATGTGATCTGAACATATTATGAATTTCAGTATCCTAAAGAATGTAAAAGATTATTAAATTGTAAATTTTGACTTGGAGATAAAGTGATAAATAGTATTTACTATATTCAAAAAATCAACAAAAGAGCCTTCTTTGCCATATCTATCTATACCCAGATAGTTAGAAGAGGAACTCCATAGACAAAATGTAAAAAAGGCTGTATCCACCATAAGTACTGTAGGTTGTCTTCTATTCACAAAGTTCTTCTGTATTATAAGCCAAGCAACTTAATCAGAGTATATTTATTTAAACATATACATTCTAAGATACCCAAGTAAACTGAAAGGATCACAATTGCAATTAACTAATAAACAACACAAATGCATAATGAGTTCATATGAATTGATAGACTTCATATATCAAGTGTACAGGAAGCTATACTCTGGTACTGAAGGACAGATGCATACTATTTTTATATATGAGTTGTGATAAAAATATAAATTGTCAAATTGTAAAGTATTAAATTCATTAAAAGGCCTTGCCACTAATCTCCTTCCAGATATTTGCACTAAAATCAAGTATTCCATATTTTTGCCACATTCCAAAGCAGTTCTAGAAGTCCACTCTTGAGAACATGTTAGTTGTTCTTTTGTAGTTACTGTGTTAGTCTGAATTTTGTGATTTAAAATTCTATCTTTTTTGGTTAGTTTGGCTTTGTGGAAGGGCCAGAAATCATGTTGCCAGATGTGGTAAATAAGGTCAATCAAAAAATACTACAATGATTTTTACCGCCAACTTTCTATTGGATAGCATATGGCAGGAGCAGTCATCATTTCTTATTATACATAAAGATACCCACAAAAGAGGACTTTTGTTCACAATTATATAATCTCAGCCAATGTATGCAAGATCACTAAGTGAAGAATAAGATTTAGCTTAAAACACATTGAGCTAACAATTTATTTTATGCAATCATAACCATAAGAGCTTGTCTTTCAGCAACATAAGCTGTCTTTGGAAAATAGCTTGAAATTAGCCTCTGCTTAGTATATTTTTCAGAACATATATTAGGTGATTGCCATATAAGTTAATATGTTGGATGAGAAATTTCTGAAACTCTAATGTTGTGAAACATAATATGGAAAAACATTTGTATTCACCTGAGTCCTATCTTTCTTGATAATTATACAGTCTATTTTCAATGAATGTAGAAAAATAATATCATAAAAATAGTCCATCTTTGAACACTTGTATAGTATTGTACCTAGAACTGTAGACCACATGCTAAGCATATTAAAGGAAGTATTGAATGGAGCTTCTATGTAAATGAAGAAAATAATTTTACCCTATGTATTATAGAAGTTTATAGAATAAAAATTGAGAAGATGCAATACCAAAGAAACTGATGACATACATATATGTAATATAATATTATATTAAATTATATTATATTATATTATATTTGTAAGCAATTGTTTATCTCAGTAGGTTTGTAAAAGGATGCGAAAGTTGAATATTGTCAAGAGAAATGTTAGGGACTAACATAAAAGACAGCGGATTAAGTGAATATGATATCCCCTCACGATATTGTGAAAAGTGTAAGGAGTTGTGAGAACAGCCAAAAGGAAAAGTGATGTCTTAAAAGTTTCAATTATAACACCACACAAAAATAAAAATTTCTTTAGTTTTCTCATTTATTTTTATTACTTGAGTGGAAAGAGAAATGTGTAGATCTTCTGACAACGATAACGGTTTATGAACCATAAAGTTAGGTAATAGAAACTGTTGATTAAAATACACATGTTTGTTGAAAAGTATTAAAAATAATAAGACCCTTGATGTTTTAAAAGTTTGGGTGTATAAGTCTCTTGTTTTGACATTTACACCATCACTAAAACCCTTTGATTAAACATTTAACAATCGTTTGAAGTTTGTTGTTCTTAAATTTTATATCAACCCCTTGCTTCACTGATTCAATAAAATTGCTGTTAACTGTTTGCATATTATTAAAGCATAGGACTTTATTGGAAAATGTTAATACATTAGATGAACCTTAAAGAGCAGTTGTCTTGGGAGAAAGATAATGCCCATGAACTCTCTTCCTAAGTTTTCCTGAGTGCTTCCTCCTTTATTAATAACACTTATAGTGAAACTCTGCGGATTATATCTAAACACAAGGACCTTACCTGAGGTGGGAGTAGCTATTGCTGTTTTCTTTCACACTTTCTGAGTAAAAAGGCAGAGACCACACTATGAGAATTGTCTGTGTGAATGCATTTAAACAAAATAAATATAGAAAACTCCTGTAAATATATTTTAGAATTCAATTTCAAAACACAAGGATTTTCTAGAGTGCCACTTAGCTGGAAAGACCCAAATGTACTTTCGGTAATGGTGTGATAAACTCAAGGGTGATATAGTCACATAATGTCTGAACACAGGGACTCAGAATCATAAAGCAGGATCTTTGGCCTCAACTCTTATCATTTTCTAGCTTAGTGATCCTGACTACATTACCTACCTCTCTATCTCTCAGCTTCTTTAAACCATTACATCAGCTCTTGCTTCTGTTGGTACAGTTGCGCAGAAAATTGTGTGAGATGACTTAGTCTAAATATTTAATGAAACAATGTACCTCTTAAAATGTTGATGACAGTTTTATTAACTCTATGTAGTCTATGTGTTAACCAGCATTCTTGGGGAAATAGAGGGAATATGTATTATGCGTTATATATACACCATGTGTATGGTTACCAATCCTACTTGGTTTATGGCCCCGTCATTACTGACTCCCTCTAGCCTTAGAAACCTCCTTCAAGGCCCAAAATCTAAGGCAATAACATTGGATATTGGGAACTCAGTACATGAATATGAAGTAGATACATTTCATTCCATGTCTGGTTCTCCTCTCCATGGCTCTTTCTGGCCAATCTGGGATACTCCTATGATGAGGCACACTTTGGTCATTACCTTTCTAAGGTGTGCTGTGTGCATCATTGGGTTTGTCTCAGGTTTCATCATCATATCTTACTCTAATTAATTTCTGAAGACCTCTAATTTGTTCAAATATGGAGCTGTATTTATGACCACTGAAAGCTCATCCAGATCAAAATTAAATAAGTCACTAATCTTAGTGAAGATTCAGGGTTTGAATTTCTATCAATCACTATGATAAAATGCCTGGGAAACAAACTGTATTGTATTTTATATATTTTAACGAAGTCCTGACAGTTAGTCTTCAGGACAAAACAGTTCAGAAGAAAACATTTATTTTGGCTGACAGCTTCAGAAGTTTCAGTCCAGATCAGCTGGCTTCCATTGCTTCTAGGCTGTGGCCAGGGAAGTATACCATGGCAGAAAGGCACGATTGAAGAAAGCTGCTCAACTCTTGGGGGTAAGAAGCACAGAACCAGCAAGAAAACCCCCATGAGTCAAGCACTTTCCTACAGCCCACTATGTGGTAGCCCACCCTTCAACAACTGGTGCCTTTGTGGAATGTTTTAGAAGTGTTACAATAGAGATCATTTAAGGAAGTAATGGCAAACTTGTAAGAAATTAGGAAAACAGAGCAAATGATTATGAGTTAATGTTTCCGATTTGAAGTATTTGCAGAAAGCTAAAGAAGCTAGAGCGTAGGGAAGAGGAAGACAGTGTCATGCCTGCTCGTAAGGACATTTCTAAGTATAATAATGTTATCATCATGCGAAAACCCCAAGATATTGCGGCTCAGTCCAAACTGTGTGTTCTGCCTCCTATCATGTCCTAGAAGTGAGTGTCAGAGGCTGCTATATGGTCCTGACGCATTCATTGTTATTTTAGTTCTCTACTACTTGTCTGCTCTTGGTGAGATTTTAGCCTATGAAGAAAAGAGAGAAAAAAAAAGATAAAGGAAATACACATAATATTTAATGACTTAAGAAAAAATTTGTACATATTGGTACTCATAGAAGTCCATAAAGGGAGCTAGAGAACAAAGACTTTTTCGTCTGAATTTTCAGAGTCCTACTGTTAAAAGGAAGATAGAAGAAGAGTGATTGCTAATGGAGGACTAATTATCTGTTTGTCACAGCATGAAGTGTAGATTGACTTCTAAATAAGATGGAAAATGATTGAAAGTTAAAAATAACAGATTCAGAACTAGGAGCCTTAGAGCATGGCTTTAATTTTTTGCAGATATATAAGGTCATATTCTGCATAGAATATAGAATGTCAACAAAGAAGAAGGCGTGCTAGTTAAAATGTGGTGCAGTGGTGAGAGAGATTAGTATAATTGGTCACAGTGCTGGACAGGCATCTACATATGCCAAAGGTGAGCCAGAAGGATGGCTAATGGCTTAGTGATGAGAAAAAAATGGTAATAAAAGATGCCTACTAAGATGTTACACTGAGAATTGTATCTTTTAGTTCTTGTATTTATTTGAGAAATATCTTGAAAAATATGTTGACATATGCATCCATTATGAAATATAACATACATTTGAGCTTTTAAACAAAAATATTTCATGTGCAAAACAACTGGTAATACCTAGAAAAAAGATGAAAGTTCCAGTGTCTACTAGTTCTACAATTACAGTATTGCATGACATTTTCTTTTTTTTTTTTTTGAGGGGATCTATTTTTCACAGAAGGGTCTACAGGGTATTCAGGTTCTCACTACTAGATTGGAATCCTCGTGATCTGCCTGTTTACAGCCTCCCAAGAGCTGGGATTATAGGTACCCACTACCACACCCAGTCTCAATTGCCATACTTGCATGACCCCAGCGGTGGGGTTGTCACAGCAGGTCAGGGAATCAAATTCCTGACCCCTGTGTCTGCTTGCAGGTGCTTTAATCTGCTGAGCTGGCCCTGTGGTATTGCATGACTTTGGGCAATCACTCAGCTTCCAACTTTCAATGACAAAAATATTTTCATCAGTAGAGTGGGAATAGTGACACTAGTTATATCTCCCTCCAAGGATTACTGTGGATCCCAATGGAATAAAAAAAATTATGAAAAGTCTGTGTTTTAAATGTTAACATCCTGGTGAATAATTTATATTAAGTTTTAAATTTCCATCTGATTTATCCCATGGTACTACTCGATAAAAGCAACCACTTCTCAGGCTTACTCTTTGCAATTCCCATGGAGCTTTGTGGTAAAATTGATCAAGCAGACACCAAAAGGTGTTGGCACAGAGAATTCTGGGCTTTCTTTCTTTCTTTCTTTCTTTCTTTCTTTCTTTCTTTCTTTCTTTCTTTCTTTCTTTCTTTCTCTCTTTCTCTCTCTCTCTCTCTCTCTCTCTCTCTCTTTCTTTCTTTCTTCCCTTCACTTTTTTTTCTTTCCCCCTTTCCTTCCTTCCCTCCTTCTTCTTGTCTTTCTGCCATTTTGAAGGGTAGGGGCAGACTGGGAGGAATTTGACTTGTTATTTTCAGTATCTAAGTCAAATTATGTTGTAAAATCCAAAGAATACAATTTTCTCAAAAGCCAAGAGAATAACAATTCTAAATACTACAAAGTAATTATCTAAGATATTTAACAAAGTTCTCTTATTAGTAAATCTAAATAGCTTTAATAAGTAATAGCACTGTTACCTTTTTTTTTTTCCCCCTTCTTTTTGAGACAGGGTCTCACTGTGCAGTTCAGGCTGTCCTTGAGCTCACTTTTTTAGCCCAGGCTGGTCTCGACCTAGCACTGGTCCTCCTGCCTCAGCCTCCCATGTGCAGGAATTACAGGTGTGAGCCACCACACCCAGCAGCATTGTTACCTATTGAGGTAACAACGATACCAAAAGCTTTCTGTGGCACCTGTGCCGCAGGCTTGTCTCCATTGTTCTTGAACATTGTAAGTGTGTGACAATTTGGGGTTCACGGTCCAGATATTTATCTTAAAGACAAACTAAATAAACTAAGATAAACAAAATTAGAAGATGACTTAAAAGCTGGAATAAATCTTAATATTCATTTTATTCCCAGAACTCTCACTGGAGATCAGTGCTTGCATTTGATTATGTACTTAAGGGCAGTTTGCCCATGATTTTAAATAGAGTTTTACCTGTTCTTGGGATCCATGGGTCTCTGGCTGCATTTTATATACCATGATTTATTCCTATTACATAATTTTTAATTAAACGTTTATGAAATAGACCTTAAAGCTTCAGACATTGTATTTATAATAAAATAAATTTTGACAATTAAAATTAAAAGAAATCTGTACTTACTGGTTTTACTTCCACTGGTCTAAATATTTTTACACAATAACCAATGTTGTGTTTTCCAATGGATATGGGGGAAATGTATCTACATTGGTGGTTACATAGACAGACAAAGACAATAAAGACCAGATTTAGATTATAGGAAAAATGGTGATAATGAAAACTGAAAAAGTTCTGTGAACTAATTCCTGAAATTAAAGATGACTTCAAAAATTTGTCATTACATTTAACGTATAGAAATGAATGATACAGTCAGACATATAGTTATGTATTGTATTTTCAAGGAACCTAATTTCTTTTTGAAGATATACATACTGATGGAAGTGATGGAACAGCACAGACATTTTCTTTGAGGGGGAAAAGCACGAAAAACCATATTTGTAAAGCTATTTTTTGATAATGATGTTTGAAATACATTCAATGAAAATTTAAGAATTTTAAAAATTAAAATAAAATATAAAACAAACCCTTTGCATAAGATTGAGACTAAATTTTTACATGGAAAATACTAGGTCTCTTTCTAAACATCAAAAGTAACAAATGACTAGCAAATCAACTGCACTATTTTTCAACATAACTTGAGGCTGCATATCCTTGTACCATATAAATCCTACATGAAGTATTATTTCATTCTCATGAATGTATACTCATTCTTAAGAACAAGTATTAAAAAAATTTAATGAATTTAAAGATGAGTTTCATGTTAGGTTTTCAGGCTAGGTATACATGTGAAGTCAAATATATTTCGATTTGCAAACTGGTATAATTACTATAGATATTGATACAAAGAATCCATAAAAAACTAATGATCTTAAATAGACAATTCTACAATGAAGTAGAATCAATGAATAAATATATTTAAAATTGTTCAAATTACTGCTTATTCAAGTAGCGCAAATTAAAACAATGCTGAAATTCCATCTCACCCCAGAAAAAAAATGGCAATGATCAAGAAGTCAACCAATTACCTGCCATGCTGGTTCCACCCTGGGCACGCTGAGCTTGTGACTGAGCCTGGTCATAGTGGTGCATGCCTGTAATCTCAGCACTGGGGAGGCTTAAACCAGGGTGTCACTATGAGCCTGAGCTGTGCAGTGAGGCGCTGTACCGAACACATAAATGAAAGGCAGAAAGAAAGCAAGAAAGCAGAAAGGAAGGAAGGAAGGAAGGAAGGAAGAGAAAGAAAGAAAGAGAAGAAAGAAAGAAGGAAGGAAAGAAAGAAAGAAAGAAAGAAAGAAAGAAAGAAAGAAAGAAAGAAACCAATAATAAATTTTAAATATCAGAATGGTTGCAAGGGAAGTAAACACCTTTCCTACTGTCAGTGAAAGTGTAACTGGTATAACCACTATGGGAATCAGTATGAAGATTCCTCAGAAATCTTGGACTAGAGGTTTGGTTTCACCCAGCCATTCCCCTGCTGAATATCTTCCCAAGCACATGGCATACTTAAAATAAATAAGTTTAGGTCAAAATTAACAAAGAAAAATTAAAATAAATAAGAAAATTTGTGAAGAAGTATCATTTCAAACTTTTGGGTCTGAAAGCAACTCTCTCCAGGAGCTTAGTGTCCTGAAAAAATGATTAGGCAAGATATGGAGAAAGGGAGCAAAAATTTATACATTTTAGAAGGTGGAATCCCTATCAATCCAGGGATTCCAGATGAAATAGAGACCTGTTCTACATGGGTCACTTTTCTCTCAAGCAAATAAGCATTTGAGATAGTTGTCTCAAGATATCAGATATCCACTTCTACTGTCAGACTTGAGTCCTCCTAGCTAAAGTTCCCTAGGCTTCACGTCAGAGGTAAGTGAAGCATCTGAAACATACTTTTCTGACTGGCCCCTTATATAGTGATCAAGAATTATGGTATTTGGTGACCCGTATGCTGTATGTGCCTCAGGTTTCCACTGCTGTCAAAACTTTTGTTAATCAACTTGCTGAAGTCTTAATCACTCAGTCAGAAATAAAAGAAGAAGAACAAAGAAACCTGTGAAAGAGTGAAACACTAGCATTTGTCACTGCGAGATTTTCTAATGGTTCACATCAAGGTAAAGCATCAAACATTTTTATCCAAGTCAGCCTATCTTCTCTTAAAATGAAGCATGGTCACACAGCTAGTAAGGGTCAGTGTTGAAAATTAAACTTACACCCCAGAGATACAAAATACCACACTCTTAAGTCATTGTGATAAATAACATCCAAGTTACTTCTAAGTCATTTAGGGCATCTCTTATTCTTTCCATGTCTTAGGCTTTGATTTCTTCTCCTTTTTTTTTTTTTCTTTCTTTCAGGTTATCTTCCAATTTCTTCAAGCCAATTTGCTTTTTTATTAGAAGTGATCAGGTTGCAGTGCTGTGTTTGTCCTTTTAACCACATACCTGTATCAGTGTACCATGATTTCATCCATAAACTCTAGAGTAGAATTCCACAGACCGTCTCAAGAAAGTCCAGAAACTCCTCCCCTCTCCCTCTGCCCCCTTTCCCTTTCCCTCCCAGTTTTAGCTTTCTCTCTATTTCCCCTTCCTCTTCTTTCCTTTTTACTTTAACCCATCTTCTCTTTCTTCTTTTTCTACTTCCAATTCTGTTTCTCTTTTTCTTCTTCTCCTCCTTCTCTTCCCCAATATTCCAATATGAACTGCTTTGAATCTACAGATTACATTGGTAATTGAAACATTTTAATAATATTAATATGTGTATTCAAGGACATGTAATGTCTTTCTAAATTTTGTGTGTCTTCTGCGATTTCATTTTTGAGTACTTATAGTTTTCACTAAAGAGATCGCTTCACTTTTTTGGATGAATTTATTGATTTATTTTTGCTAGCAATTGTAAAGATATTTTTCTTGATTTTTATTTCAAATAGCTCATTATTGAAATATTGTGACAAGTGTATTTACAAAAAGGATTTCACAGTCTGATAAACTTGCTATTTAAAAATCACAATGGAACATCACTCTAGGAAGAGTGACTTTTCTTAAAGAAACTAAAGTTGACAAGCTGGTGTGCACCTGGAGGAGAACAAGTACACACTGTTCTGGCAATGATGTTAACTCACGTAGATATTAGGAGAGCAGTACGGATGTTACCCAAGACACTGAAATCAGAGCTACTCTTGCTCGGCACCATCCCATTACCAGAAATGAAATTTCCTCTAGGTCACTGGAGTCCCTCCAACACAGTGACTAGAAGATGTGCACCACTAGGCCCCAGGGCATATTTATTTCTCAATATATATCTAATGCTCATCTCAATTTTTAGTCTAATGTTAGAATTTTGAGTATAAAAGCATGTAGGTTGAATGGTAAGTATAGGATATAATAAACGTAAAATTTTGGTCAAAAATTATTTACTATTAAGAACTTTATTGACTTTCTTAAATTTTGAAAGATGTACTTTGGTCATAGGGAGTGATAGTGACAACTTTTAAATATTAATTACCAATATCATCTTAAATTCAACTGACGTTATGAAAAAATTAAAGTTTTTCTTGGTATTCAGAGACAATGACATGAAAAGTTTGTTCTCATAAATTGTAAAATATTCTTAAATAAGTTTTTTTTAAACAAGTGACTAGTTGTAACTGTAATTTTGTATATTTATTTATTCTTAAGTTACTGAATTTATTCTTAAGTTACTGAATTTGAATCTAGAAGTATTTTTGTAAACTTCATAATTGTACCAAAATTTTATTTTACTCAATTTTTTGTCATTTTTATGTCACTTCACAACTGAAAGATATCTTGTTGTTTCTAAATTTATGTAAGTCTATTTTTATTGATTCACATGTTTCGAATTTCTTAATTATTTTCATAAAGTTAACAAGTGTTACAATCAATATTTATCTAAAAACTACATGTATAAATATAAATACATAATTAAATTAATAGATTAAAACATATCATTAAATTTTAATTAAATTTTCAAGCACACATTGTGAAATTGATATTTATAATTACATTTCCTGTTCAAATTACTAACACATAAAGATAAATACAAATATATATCATGTATTATTATTAGATAAAAATAAGATACACATTCACATATTTATCTTTACAGAAGTTGTCTCATATTCTGGAAGTGAGGTTGCAGGGTTAGCCCTTCAACCTTTTAAAATTAATATTGAAATACATAGGTAATTTATTATTGATGGGGTTATTAAAGGAAGAGTCGTAATGCTTAGTGAATCTCAATCCATGAGCCCAAATAAGAGAAAAAAAATCCATGAATTAATATGTTTTTTAATACTTAGAGGAAATTGACTTTCTGAATAACCATCTTCTGCCTCAAATGGTTCAGCTAGCAACTTTTTATTGCAGTCTAGAGTCTACTGGAGAATTACAAATGCATCAGAGGGACTTTTTCACATACTTTAGCCACATTATAGTGTAAAAGCGGCTCAAAGAAAACATTGAACTTATTTTGTAATCATCTCTTACATGTTTAAGTTCTCCTGATTATGAACATAGCAGCTAATGGTGCTCTCTTGAGTGGAAAATGTATTCTCCCCCTGCCCCTAGGTGGTCAATACTCCTACAGAAGTTAGCAGCAGTCATTCCGTTTGCATCATGTGATATAACAAGCAGATTTTCCACTTATTTTGTTCATAACCTAAGCCTTAGTTGAACATGCTGCTCCATTCATGATCAGGTAAATCTGCAAACTTAATTACATAATTACAGGCTCTGTCTGTCATCCCATAAGAAACAGTCAAGTTGGTATCTCCAAATAGGACCTAGAGATGTGTGAGGTTGAGACAGAGGCATAAAACGTACCTGACCTTCAATATGACTTTACCAAAGTTTGTGATGACAGGCAGTAAATTGAATGCAGTGTTTCACTGAGTTGATTTGACAGCTCACAGTAAGCTGCAAAACTTTGTAGAAACTCTAGTTTGTTGCCTCAGGTATATGACTACAGTGCAGAAAAAGATAGCATCAAACCACTATAACAAAAAATATAATATTCCATATACAGAGACAGAATGTATGCAGAAACATACTCATACACATATACAAAAAAAGAGACCAAAGTCTTAATAAAAGTATGTTTTGCTTTGCCCATTCTAGTTACTTAGGGAGAAGATTGGCTAAACAAAATGTTCAGAATCATTTTCTCAAAATTGTGAGACAACATGTACAAAGAAAGACTTTAATTATGTTCAAAAACAAATTTTAAACTTTGAGCAAGACAATGTTATTTGTTGTCGGCTCTCTCTTGTTCTTTGCTGGCATCCAATTATATATTGTTGAACTAAACAAAACTATGAGAGACTGAGCGCACTCTTAAACACACAGGCACATTAGAAAGTATGTGGCCCAAACACATAAGCTTTGATGGAGAGTTTTAAGGCTCATGGAAATCTATTGATGGTTCTTCCTCCAGACAATTGTACTTAATGGCTGTCAATCATCAAAAAAGTGCCTTGAAGAGTTTTCCCAGCTAACATTCATATTCTTTTGTTTGGTAGGATCCCACAGGTAAGGACTCAATTACTTAGGCTAATTGTTGTAAGTAACACATCATGTGGTGTAGAGCAGAATATTAAGAGAGCTCTTCAGAACTTAATAGAAATTTCTTAACATTATTATCATCTCATGTGCAGGAATTGCATTCTCCCTCACTTTAGGTGGGATTTCACATATTATAGATGTGAGGATGGTGGAGGAAGAATTTATTAGGCATTAAAGTAAAGCATTAGAATGAGTGAAATTCAATATTATTTCTTGTAGAACCCAATGACAATTCAACCACATCACCTACCATGCGTTTCCTCTTCTTTTCTGTAGCTATTTAATTTATTATCTTCTCAAATATTTTTAATAACTATTGTGCTAACAATTCTAAATAAAATGCAATTCACTTCACTTTAATTTTATAATTCTTTCATGGTCCCAATGTACAGAACTTGATATTTTCCCAAGAACTTGACTTCTATTAGCTCAATGCTGAACTACATACAGATTTATTTTTTCACATTAATTATGCTGACTAAACACCCTTCCACAATCACCAGAGGTTATATGCTAGTGTACCTTTTATACCTGAAAATGTGGTTAAGATTTGATGCATAAAAGTATTTATTTTAAGTGTCCAAGTAAATTGCAAATTATCTGCAATATATTCTAATTCTCCCTAGATTAAAAGAAATAAATTATGTCATTTTGCCTGTTCATTAATCACTAACATCTTTCTATATCCAGACATTACCACAGGTCATCTATATTGGACTTGGTGTAAGAGTTGAGCTAATGACTCTTTTGAGTGCAAATTTGCTAAAGCAGATGGATCCAGAATGTGAAATATTAACAATTTAAGTTTTATAACTTTTATGAAGTTCAACATACATAATGTACATGTAGAACATTATAAGGACTAAAAACTAGGGAAGAAAACAAGGTCATACAGAGATAATACTGTGGACGAATTACCAGCAGAATTCTCTCTGATGTAGAATTAATCATATATGCAACATCTAAAAATAAATTTAAAAATGAGAAAGTTATTAGAGTTTGAAAAGTCTGATTTGTGACTATGTTTTGCTTTTGAAATACATGAAAATCTCAAAAAATAAATACATTTTCTCTGTTTTTCTTTGCTCATATTTGGGAAATTATTACTTTTACATACGTTTAGATCTTACTATACAATAACATATAGTGTATTTTCAAATGAAAAGCAAAACTTTTAGAAGAGCCTAATCTGTTGTTCTACTTCAGGATATGATAAAAGTTATGCAAAAATATTTATATGCTGAAATGTATCACAGAGTTGTTTATAAACATAAAAATTTGAAGGAACTCAAAGTTGATAAGAGGTGATTGATTTCAAATTAGCATTCATATGAGGCCACTAAAAATATGTTTACAGAATGCAAAAATAAGTTTAAAAGTGTATTCAGTATATTGTTAAGTGTAAAATTGGTTATCCATCAGAATATCAAGAATAGCTCCAATTTCTTCTTAAATATAAACACAAACATACTTACAATGCTTATTTAAGATTGCGAGTGAATTTTTTCATTATCTGCATACTTTACTTTCTATTCCAAATTGAGTAAAATAGCTTGCCTTATTTTCGTAATTTAAGGTAAGTTAATATTTGAAGAGCAATATAAAAATGCATCCTGTGTCATTCATCTTTCATTGCCTGCATTCATCTCCATTTATGTAGCTGCTATAGCAAGCTCTGAATTTTTCTCTTCTACATGGTAAAAATAAACTGTAATATTATGATTAGTTTGGATGATTAATTTACTCTACAACTAAGATTTTTTGGTTGTTTATAAAGAGCAATCTTAGTGTTACTAACAAGAGAGATGGTCAAGGGAAAAGAAAGGATGATGGAGATAAGGTGAGAGGAGAGGACAAAAGAAAGGTACAAGATAAAACAATGATATTCAGTATGATTTTAGATATCTGCTGCGCCTCATTTTGTACATATACATACACAAACATGCATACAAACACATACACACACAGAACAATTCTCTTATGAACGAACTGCATGTAATTACTTTAATAAGTCTGTTTTCTACTGTGATAAATATATTCACAAAGATTCCTTGCTATTTTTATAAGGTTTAGAATTAGGTCTGTTAAGGAGCTTGTCCTTTCGTTTTCAGTTTTAAATACAATATGAGACATAGTCCCTAAAGCCTGAAGTCACTGTTTATGATTTTCAACGGTCTCTGAATTTAACAAATCTCATATTTATTAACCGATGAAAGATAGTTTTAAAACAATAATCCAGAAGTTTCAGTTTCATTAAGAAAACTTTTGTGGGCCTTACCTATCTTTTCAGTAGAAAAATGAATTCCATTCACAATGGATTTTCTTTACCAGGACCTCTGGATGATGAGTCAAAATAATTTAAGTGGGAATTTGTATCTAAAAGTAAACAGAAATTTTAAATGTGCAAGAACTGAATATATATCTATATATCTATATATATGTATATATATACATATATATAGATATATAGATATATCTATATATATATATATCTGAACCCTCCAGTTTTGGAACTCTGATTGCCTATCTTATCTGTCACAGTGCAAAGTGACAGAACCAAAAAATACCATTGCCAGAGACCATATTCCAACATGAGCTAGGCCACAGATATATTTATGATCAAGAAAAAAAGTGTACCAGCATAGGCTGATAAGAAATACAACTATACATATAAGTAAGAAATTGCTAGCTGGCTTTGATGAATATCAGCATTCTGGGTAGCTGAGGCAAGGGAAATAGGAGATTTGATCCTGAGATGTGGAATTTAGCAATTTCTCAAGACCCTGTGTCTACATAGAAAAGGCAAAGGATGCAGCTTTTAGTTCAGGGCATGTGTTCCACCCCCACTGCTGAAAAAGGAAGAGTGAAAGGAATGAAGGGAAGGAGGGAGTAAAAAATGCTAAAATGTTGAACATATAAAATTGATGCTTTTCATAAATCAGAAACTAAAAGTATTAAATTGAATGACCTTCTTTCTCTCAAATGGGAACGAACCTACAAGAAAATGTGTAGGTAGTGACTAACATGTTCTGAGGCTAATTCTCAGGAAAAAAAAAAATGTAGAGGAAGACCTATAATTGCAAAAACATGGCATCATTGATACTGAAGGTAAGTTTATGGAAAAAAGAAGAAAAAGCATTGGACAGAAAATTGAGAGAATGTGTATTGGATAGCCATCATTATAGCTAAGAGCATTGACTCATAGTGCTTTGGTGTCTAGAAGAAAAGACTGAGGAAGAGGAAGGGGAAAAGGAGCAGGGAGAAGAAGGAAGTAAGAAGAGCAGCAGGAGGACAAGAGGCCACTGCTAACTGAACTGAAATTAGCATCTACCAGCACAAATTTGTCTACATCTAAAGGGTAAAAATGGACAGTTAGCATCAATGGACACACAGCTGGGAAACAAGTAATCCTTGCAGTGAAAAGTTGAAGAAAATTAATTTAAACGAAAAAGAGGCACCAGTGAAATATGCGATTCCAAGAGAACTTATGCACATGGTGCTATTCTGTGAACCTACACATACTCATAGAATCAGAAAATAAAGTAAAAAAGGGAAAATATTAAAAGAAAATAATTTAATAATATGAAAGATACAAGATGAATTCACCTATTGAGCGAATATCTAAATGCAAACTATTTACAATGTAGAGCAACAGAGAAACAACTTTTAGCATAGAGCATTTCTGAAGCTTCCTTATTCATTCCTCCATGTTCCTAAGTGCACTGACATAATTATAACATATACAGTTGTGTCAAGCAGTCTTTTCTAACTTTTTATTTTTCCTTTAAAATAGTCTTTTTCCCCTGTCCTCTTCTGCATCATTTCCATTTCACTTTTCAGGAAAACATTATCTGTCCCTTGCATTTACTTTCATATTTTCTCCTTGCTAAATATATAAAAATAAATTTTATCTTTTACATAACATTCTATAGTAAAATATACTAAAATTTGTCTCCAACTTGATCTATTGATAGTTATTATTTTGAATGTATTATTTTTTCTATGTATAATTTTGCAACATAAAACTTAGGATTCTTAAGTTTCTCAGTAGGATAGATAAGAATGGCTTTACAGATGTTTATTTTATGTACCTGATTGGTCTCATAAGCCAGTTTCATTTTATACCTCTGCAAACCATTTTCCCTATCTACAATGCATGTCATTGCTCTTTGAAAATTTTTTCAGGCAGGTGCTTATGCAGCTAATATCTCTTCATACATTGAAAAGAAAAATCTGCACTAATGATGTTTAGATAAGAAAGCATGTCTGCATCTTGTACTCTGAACATCTGTGATGAACACAACAATATACAATGTAGTAATTATTATAAAAAATAAAACAAAAAATAAAAAATTTCCCAGTCTGATGGTTGAAAAGTATTAACATCTTTTGCATTTTCCCAGGTTTTTCTCTGCTTTAGCTTTTGCTTTGTCACTTGAACTTTCTCTTTTATGAATACCATCCTACTAATTCTTCAAACTATTCTTGATATTAGCCTAGAGTGATGCT
Organism: Myocastor coypus; assembly: GCA_004027025.1. NCBI lineage: Eukaryota > Metazoa > Chordata > Mammalia > Rodentia > Myocastoridae > Myocastor > Myocastor coypus. The sequence goes on from PVJA010011269.1 coordinate 54,464, forward strand.
ATATTATAAATTTTGAATAATTTTCTAAATCTTATGATATACAAGATTCACATAGGACTATTTTTCATTTAGGTTATAAACAAGTTATTTTTCATTCTTCATCTTTAAATTTTTTCTGTTGTATTTCTATCACAACTTAAAAAGCTTCTCTAAATCTTAGTTTATCAGATATATATTATTATTACAATGTTATATGCTACACAGTTTTCTTTATCCATATTTTCTAAAGATGAGTAATTTTATTTTTATATACAGTATTTGGCATCTGTACTAGTACAATATGCATTGAACTTATATAATAACTGAGTCTTTATTAAAACAATGACAATTTAAATTTAAATGCTGCATATTGTAGTAAGGGTGATATTTTTCCTCTAATGTCTTCAAGTAGTACATACCTTAGATTTACCATGCCAGAAGGCCTTGATCACAACTCGATCACAGAGTCAATTCTGCCTTTGAACACCATGAAAAACCCTAAAATATATAAGAATATATAAAACACTATGTTCCAAGAAATCCTTATGAATAGGTGATAAAATTTAATTCATAAAAATTTTATTTTTATTGGCTCATTTTTCTTCTCTTTCATCTCTCAGTTTGAAAATATCACCTGAAAATGTGAAACTTTTTCCAAGACAAGTATACTACCAAGCTCCGCTTTCTATGCTTACATTATTTCATTAGCTATAGCGAGGTCATGTTGATTAGATCACACTGAATTGAGATTACATTCTAAGGTTAAATAAGGCTATTCTTTTTTTTTTTTTTTTTTTTTTTTTTTTTTTTTTTTTTTTTTTTTTTTTTTT
>PVJA010011270.1:0-13411 GCA_004027025.1 Myocastor coypus
TTTTTTTTTTTTTTTTTTTTTTTTTTTTTTTTTTTTTTTTTTTTTTTTTTTGTCTTTTTGAGACAGGGTCTCACTGTGCAGTTCAGGCTGGCCTTGAGCTCACTTTTGTAGCCCAGGTTGGTCTCGAACTCGCACTGATCCTCCTGCCTCAGCCTCCTGAGTGCTGGGATTACAGGCGTGCGCCACCACGCCCGGCTTTGAGCTGATTTTTATTGGAAGGGCTTAAGGGCTTTTTTTTTTTTCTTCTCTTTCTGGTGGAACTGAGCACTGAGCCCATGTCAGGGACCCTTCCTGGTTCTCACCTCGGCCCAAGAAGTCTAAATTTACAATACCAAAAATTCGTTATCGGAATTCTACCAAGTTAATTCCAATCTACCACTCCCAGCATAACCCACGGCGATAACAGAGACACTATGACATATATGAGGTAGCCAAGGGGCCCTAGGTCCAACTATGAAAATGGCTTCTGGAACAGAGGGTGACCCAGGGCTATATTCGGGTTTTATTCATTGGAAAAGGGGGAGTGGCTCGTGAAGGTGAAATGTGGGAAGGTGGTGGGCCTTGAAGGGAATTGTGGGAAGAAGGTGAGCACTGAAGGGAGTTGTGGGGAGGTGGTAGGCATTGAAGGGAATTGTGGGAAGAAGGTGAGCACTGAGCTGGGCTAGGTAGGAGGCCTGCATTCACCTCCGCCATATTCAGAGATATACAAAAGAAGTAATTTACATTATACTATTGTGATAATATCTAGTATTTTGGGGGTCTGGTGCTTCAGCTCTGATGTGTAATCTTTCAAGCCCCAGGAAGTCATAGCCTCTATCTCGAGGCTCGATCCCAGCTGACACCACAGAGCATTGGCTCTTTGTCCTGTTATCAGGGAAACACGCATGCCATGTTCAAAAATGACCACCAGCACCTCGGCTAGACCAATACACACTGCTTAAGGCCGATTGAGAGGACACTGAGAAGTCCTAGCCAGCTCTGTACATTTCAATACTAGGTAATAGGGTCAGGCTCAGTCAAACTGGAAACAGTCACTCTTCTTTCAAGGAGAGTGGCTCAGGCGGTCCTCCACAAGTCCTGGGGCACCCTTACCTGTGCTGTCTCCACAGTACTTTTTATTTGTTGAGACAGGGTCTCTCTAACCTCACACTTGCAGCCCTTGTGCCTCAGCCTCTGAGTGCTGGGATAGCAAGTGTGTGCCAACACACTGGGCACTAAGGTCACCTTTATGCTTTTTCCATTTCTCAAAAAATGCATGATGGGATGATAGTCTTTACAACTGGAAACATTCTGCCCACTACTATAGGACCTGGGCATTTTAACAGGTTCTCACTGTCCTAATTTTTTTTCTTTTAGGGAACAGTCTACAGTGCATTCAGGGTGTCAGTACGAGATCGGGCTCAGTCATCCGCCTATTTATAGCCCCCCAAGAGCTGGGATTACAGACGCACTATAATGCCGTGTCTCAATTACCATCTCAGTGTGCCCTGGGGGTGGGGGCAGCACCGCAGGCCCAGGGATAGAAACCTGGGCCCCTGCACCTGCCTGCAGGCACTTTAATTCACTTAGCTATTTCTTTTCTTTTTTTAAAGAATTTTTTATTTTATTTATTTTTTTCTTGTTTTGGAACCTTTGTTTCTTTATTCGCTCATTTTTATGGCTGGCTCAGCCCGCCCCGAGGGCAGGGCTGGCGCAGCATGTGGTGCCGGGGATCGAACTGCGGTCTCTGAAGCTGCCCAAGCTTTCCCAAGCAGGCGCTTTAGACCACTGAGCCATCCCACCGGTCCCCTCACTTAGCTATTTCATCAGTCCTCCCACTTTCCTTTTCTTTTTTTTTTTTTTGGTCTTTTTGAGACAGGGTCTCACTATGCAGTTCAGGCTGACCTTGAGCTCCATTTTGTAGCCCAGGCTGGTCGTGAGTCACACTGATCCTCCTGCCTCAGCCTCCTAAGCACTGGGATTACAGGTGTGTGCCAACCACACCCAGCTTACAAGTTTCTTCTTAAATATCTTAAGCTATAATTTGTTTTGTTTTGTTTTCTTTTCTTTTAAAGACAGGGTCTCACTGTGTAGACCAGGCTGGTCTTGAACTCATTATGCAGCTGAGGTTGGCCTCAAATTCACAGTGATTCTCCTGTCTCAGCCTCCTGGTGTGCAACACCACACCCACCTTCTAGCCCTAGTCTGCCATTCCAAAATGCTTCAGAATCTGACAGATGGCACGAGTGCCTGTCTGGCAAGTACAAGTGAGTCTGAACCCTGGTCCCCCCAACAAATCTGACAGTGATGCTGACTAAACTTTTGTTTTACCATTTGACACAACTTCTGAACATCTTGTGAGAACAGCAAATTGCTAGGCTAGTAGTAGCCTAAATGTTATTCTACATCACTGTACCTACAGTAGAAGTCCAACTGTTCCCCAGGCAGTAAGCTGCTCCATAAAGTGTCGTCCAGCCTGTTGGGCCCCAAGATGAGAAGTTCCCTTAACTTTCTTACCATAGGCTGTCTCCAGAGAGGCTCGAAAGTGGGAGCTGGATCTGTGAGGTTCATGTGTTGTTCCCCAGACCTTCAGAACTCAGTCCTGAGCAGAAAATCTGTAGAATTAGCTACTTGTTAGTTTTAAGTACAATTCAGAATGAGAATTTTTTATCTTAGAAAAAGACTTTTTTTTTTTTTTTTTTAAAGATAGCCCTCAAACTACTAGCTTTTCTTTTTTCTTTTTTTTTTGTCTTTTTGAGACAGGGTCTCGCTATGCAGTTGAGGCTGGCCTTGAGCTCACTTTTGTAGCCCAGGCTGGTATTGAACTTGCATCGATCCTCCTGCCTCAGGCTCCCGAGTGCTGGGATTACAGGTGTGCGCCACCACGCCCGGCTTTTTTTTATCTTTTTGAGACAGGGTCTCACTATGCAGTTCAGGCTCACTTTTATAGCCCAGGCTGGTCTCAAACTAACACCAGTGCTCCAGTCTCAGCCTCCCAAGTGCTGGGATTACAGGCATGTACCACCATGCTCGGCTTTCTTCCTTTTATGGCTGGCTTGGCTTGGCCTGCCCTGGGGGTGGGGCTGGCGTAGCATGTGGTGCCAGGGATCGAACCACAGTCCCTGTGGTTGCCTATGCAGGCACTCTAGACTGCTGAGCTATGTCACTGGCCCCAGAAAAAGATTAATACACCCTTGGGCCTCATACTCAGGATCCTGCATATTCTATCACTGGCAAGTTCCATCCCATGAATGGGTTTGTGTGTGAAACACCTAGGAACTAGCCTGGGACATGGTGGTCCTTGTGTTTAGCATGTTGTCACCAGATGAAGAACTGAGGTCCTGGCAAAGTGTGTCTTAAAGTTCTTTGTCTTTATACTCTTGGAGTCTGGTTTTGCTGCGCAGCAACCTTTCTGTGTTTTCCGACGTGGCCCTGGCCTACAGTCTCAACCACTGGTCACAGCTTCCTAGAGAAGCCATCTTTTCACCTGCACAGGTCTTGCCCGGATTCCAGGACAGTGCTTTCCACCCTGTACCTTAACACGTTTGCCTCAAAAGCTGCCCAGGAGCATCAAGCTTCTCAGTCCTTCAAAACCTATCCCCAAGAGCAGCCTCGCTTAGCTCAAAGGCAGACTCCTGGGGAAATATTTACAAGTGTGCAGCTCTAGGGGCACCAGGGCTAAAGACCTCCTCCAGGGGCGATGGGGGACGCTCAGAGCAGTGGTCCCACAGGCAGGAGGGTGGATTCCACTGCTCCGCGGCATCCCACCAACCTGCTTCCTGGTCTTCCTGTCTGAGATTATTATTTTACTGCTGAACAGAAGCTGGTGCTGTGCCAAAGATGCAGTAACTAGCACTGATGAGATTGGGGTTTTCTCCAGTCCTGTGTACCAGTGACAAAAGTTAAAGTACCTTCTCTTTTTTTTTTTTTTTTTTTTTTTTTAAATTTTATTTATTATTATTGTTTTTTTCTTGTTTCAGAACCTTTGTTTGTTTATTCACTCATTTTCATGGCTGGCTCAGCCCACCCCGAGGGCAGGGATGGTGCAGCATGTGGTGCCGGGGATCGAACCGCAGTCCCTGAAGCCGCCCAAGCTTTCCCAAGCAGGCGCTTTAGACCACTGAGCCATCCCGCCCGGCCCCAAAGTACCTTCTCTTTAATCTGCATTTTAATGTTAATTTTAAAATGACAATTCTCATAGACATATGGTAAATATTTCTAATTCTTTATCAATAAAAAAAAGTATGACCAGCATGAAAAATAAATTATCTGGGCCAGCGAAGTAGCTCAGCAGACTAAGCACCCGCTTAAGCAAGAGCAGGGACTGGGGGGTTCCATCCCTGGTACCACATGCCACGGCTGCCCTGCCCTGAAGCACTGAGCTGGCCACTGAGCCCCGGCCTGGTGGCACATGCCTGTGATTCCAGCGCTGGAGAGGCTGAAAACAGGATCACTATGAGTCTAGACTGGGTAGTGAGACCCTGTACCAAATACATTAAAAAAAAAAAAAAAAACTCTAGAAAGCCCTGTTAGCAAGTGAACGTGAATGGAACAGCACCTTGGCAGCTTCTGGTTCGTAATCAAAGCTGTTACCAGCCACATGTAACAGTCTTCCCGCGCTGTCTCCCTCATTGCAAACAGAGTCACCTAGGCTCCCTGCACACAGCCAGCAGGAGAAAGCAGAGAATCCTGGCACCAAGTAAATTTATTAAGTCACATCCCAGACGCAGTGCAGCAGTTCCGAGGCAGGTGCTCTTCTCTTCTCTGACAGCCTGAACTCCAGGGGAGGGCGCTCACTTGCTGGCAAAGGCCACGATTTGTTCCTGGAGAAAGGGGGACAGGAGTGAGCCACCCTGAGTTGCGTGCAGGTGGCCGTGGGGCAGGTACCTTGGCTGGGAACCCAGGGCAGTACTCCTAGTACCCCGCCACCCAAACGACAGAAAACATGGGAAATTACTTTCTTCGTCTCTTTATGCCAATGCTTATAATGCAATACCCAAAGTGATCAGAAACAGCCAGAGATAGCCTCCTCAGGAGACCTTGTTATTTCAGGAAAAAAGAATCTTTAAGCGGAAGCGTCTCAGAGGAGATGGCTGGACAGCCGCCAGCGCCTCCGGCGGTCCCTCCTGGCAGCAAGGTGTGGCCCAGCAAGGAAGCGCGCAGCCTGCCAGTCCCTTCCCAGGGGGCAGCAAGCTCGGAAACCCGCGGCAGGCCCTTACTTTGAGCGGGGAGAGGGCATCGGTGGCCTGCAGCCCCCAGGTCCGCAGCAGCACGAGCGGCGCCGCCCTGCTGGAGTAGAGCCTTTTCAGCAAGTCCGTGGCGGCCAGCAGAGCGGTGTTGTGGCGCTGTCTGTCTGTCTCGTACTGCGTGAGGTGGCTCATGGAGCCTGCGGGAAAGGGCAGGTTTCAAGGCTGCTGCCCCTCCTCGCACCCGGATTCATGCGACGCTGTCCCCATCTTGCCATCGAGGGCCACTCTGGGCTCCAACCTTGACCTCTGTGACTTCCGCACGACTTAATCATTACCTAAGTCTTTTCCATTGAAGGATGCAGTACTGAGCTGACGGAGCAGGCTGGCGATGTCTCCAAAGCCCATGTTGACCCCTTGTCCAGCAAGAGGGTGGACCCTGTGGGCTGCGTCCCTGGGAAGGAGGCAGCTTTCAGGCTGGGCCTTGGGCAGCGCCGAGGAAGCTGCACCCATGCCGTGCCCAAGCCGCCTTACCCGATGAGCGCCAGGCGCGGCCTGACGTACTCCGCTGCGTGTCCCAGCCCCAGAGGAAACAGGACCCTGCTGTTGGCGTCCACTCTGGCTACGCTTGGGGGGAGCTGGCGCGCCGAGGCCTTCGTGGGCTTCAGCAGAGCAATGGCAAACTGCAGCGCGCTGCCGGCAGAGCCGACGAGCTCCGTGTGGTTGGCGTCGCTCCACTGGGCCCCAGCAGAACACAAACCAGGAGAGTTCTCAGTGCCAGGCAGAGCGCATGGCGCGGGGACCCTTTTACCTGAGTCACCCGAGGGCAATGCTACCCAACAAGGCCAATCTGAGCTGCACCATGAGCGGCAAGCCCCTGAACAAATGCAAAGTGAACTCTGCTGCAGGGCGAGCTTCTTTCTCCCTGCTTCTGAGCACCTTCTGCCTGCTCCACCACTACGGACAGGGTGCCCACCATCTAGCTAATCCTGTGCCATCTTCTCATCTCCAGGACTCCTTCCCATCAAGGTAACACCTCAAAAGCATGAGGCCCTCGCCCTGTGGCCCTTCCGTCCGTGACTGTACACAGTTGTTTCAAGTCTTCTTCCACACCTGCCTCCAAGCTTCTGAAGGCAAGGACTGTCTCCACCTCTACCTCTAGCGCTGCTGCACAGACGGCGCTGTAATTATGGTTACACAAACATGGTAGGGAGGTCTCAGGCCTGTGCCACAAATATAATTTTTGTAGTCCAGGCTGGTTACAGATGTGCGCCACTACACCCGGCCCACAAATACATATTCAATGACCCAGAGAAGGGTAAGACTCACCACTTATCTTGGAAAACACGTATTCTTTTTTTTACATTTTTTTTTTAAAGAATTTTTTATTTTATTTATTTATGTTTTTCTTGTTTCATAACCTTTATTTGCTTATTCACTCATTTTTATGGCTGGCTCAGCCCACGGCCTGACGGCAGGGCTGGCGCAGGATGTGGTGCCCGGGATTGAACCGTGGTCCCTGAAGCCGCCCAAGCTTTCCCAAGCAGGCGCTTTAGACCACTGAGCCATCCCGCTGGGCCCGAAAACACGTATTCTTACTGCTAGTACAAAGCAGTGGTATAGAATTCTTTTTTATTGGGGGGGGGGGGTTACTAGGAATCAAAGTCAGGCCCTTGTATTTGTCAGGTAAGGTTGCTGACCCATATCCCCGGCCCTAGAATTTTTGCTGTTAAGTTTCTTAGTGAGGCTTCATTAAAAACCCAATCTTTTTTTTTGTCTTTTTGAGACAGGGTCTGCTATACAGTTCAGGCTGGCCTTGAGCTCACTTTTGTAGCCCAGGCTGGTCTCGAACTCAGATCGATCCTCCTGTCTCGGCCTCCCAAGTGCTAGAATTACAGGCGTGCACCACCATGCCTGGCTTAAAAACCCCATCTTTAGGGCCAGGTTGATTGCAGAACCCCGCCTGCCCTAGCTGTGACCTCAGGCAAGTTCAGCATCTTTCTAAAAAAAATGTTTTTTAAATCATTTGTTTATTTAGTCTCAGTCTCCCCAGCACTGGGATTAGAGGCATGTGCCACCTTCTCTGGTTCCAGGACCGGCATAGCATACAGTACCAGGGACTGAGCCCAGGCTCTTTTGCTTGTCCAGCAGGCGCTTAGGCTGCTGAGCGGCCACCCTAGCCCTGGAAGCTTTCTAAATGAGGCTGAGTACTAGCACCTACTTTAAAGGTTTGCTAAACTAAGTAAATACATACAATAGTATAAAGCCTTTTTGCTCTAAAAAGCATTCTGGCAAATAATAATAAATGTTAACATGGGGCTGGGAAGATAGCTCAGTGGAGTAAGTGCTTGCCTGGCAAGCATAAGGTCCCGAGTTTGATTCCTGGTACCACCAAAGCAAACAAACAAACAAACAAACAAACAAACATGTTAATAACTAATGAAATTAATAAATTTATTTTGTTATTTATTTTCTATGTATTTAGTACAGGGTCTACAGGGTGTACAGACTCACTACATAGATCAGACTCAGAGTGATCTTCCTGTTTTCAGCCTCCCAAGTGCTGAGATTATAGGTGCACGCCACCACACCTAGTCTCAATCTCCATCTCAGTGTACCCAGGGGCCCGTGCTGGGGCCAGCACAGCACACCAGGGATCAAACCCTGGTCCCTGTGTGTGCCTAAGCAGGCACTTTAGTCTGCTGAATTATCTGGCTCGCCCTCAACTGAAGAATTTAGATGAACGTGAAATAAAAGCTCCAAAAACACAAATGTCCATATTATCTAGGTTGTATCTACTGCAGATTAATAATTTATTGAGAGTCTACAATGTATCAGATACACTCTACGCATTCTATATAAATTATCTCTTTTTTTATTTCATGGTGTGGGATTGAGCCCAGGACTGCAGGCACAGTAAGCAGCAGCTACAGAGCTACGTTCTCACTCCACTTCCTTCCTCTGCATGTCTCTTTTCAGCCCCGACAGGCTGGTGGCAACTATTTCTGTTCCTCGGGGATTGGCAGAACCAATATTGCACACCACGTCTGTCCACGAAGCCTACTCTTTTTTTTTTTTGGCTTTTTGAGACAGGGTCTCACTGTGCAGTTCAGGCTGGCTTTGAGCTCACTTTTGTAGCCCAGGCTGGTCTCGAACTCGCAGCGATCCTCCTGCCTCAGCCTCCCAAGTGCTGGGATTACAGGCGTGAGCCACCACGCCCAGCTTTTTTTTTTTTCTTGTTTCAGAACTTTTGCTTGTTTATTTATTTATCCTAATGGCTGGCTCAGCCTGCCCTGAGGGCAGGGCTGGCACAGCATGTGGTGCCAGGGATCGAACCGCGGTCCCTGCAGCCGCCTAAGCTTTCCTAAGCAGGCGCTTTAGACCACTGAACCATCCTGCCAGGCCCCACGAAGCCTACTCCTCAACTCTGTGTTAGAATGTGAATTAGGCTGCAAAGGCTCGGATACCAGGGCCCTCCCACAATCATGCAAAATGATCGGCCTATACAGTTTTAAACAGGCAAGGCAGACCTCTCCACTCAGCAGTGCTGGCCAGCACACCAGCCACCTGCAACCCATTGAGGTGCTACTGCCTTTCCCCTGAGCGCTTCCCTTGCCCTCGTTTGCACAGCCGGGTCAAGGCCAGTCCCTCTCCCTGTTTAGAACCACCTCCCAGAGCCTACTATGAATGGTCAGGCCAGGGGATACTCACAAAGGCAGAGTTGACGGCATCCACAAACTGTTCCTCATCCATGCTGACCAGCTGTGCAGCATGGTCATGGGATGTGGACCAAACCAAGGAACTCAAGGTGTCTGAGAGCTGCATCAAAAGAAGAACGTTAATACTGATGCTAAAATTCTAGTGGATTTGGGGTCTTTTGAGCACAATGGAAGATGAGACGGGGAAACCAGGTCAGGCTGGGCATGTTCCCTCAAACCCAGAAAAAGGGCTGAGAAAGTCAAGTCCTAAGAGGAAGGGATGTCTCTAAGCAGACTCGCCAGGCAACTTCTTACCGGGAGCAGCGCAATAGGCCCTGAGGGAAGAAACCTCTGCCAGGCTACATTGTTTTCTGTGGCCTGCAATATGGAAGAGAAAGGCTCTTTTGTAAAGAGCACGTGGGCCTATGTGGTCTCACAAGGGAGCTCCAGACCTCACCTCTGATAAATGCAGAGTAGCCACCACAGCAGACTGGTCGTAGCTCCACCCGACAGTCGGGATCCCTGCAGCCCGCCGGACTGCAGAGTTGTGCCCGTCAGCGCCAATCTGCATGGGACGGGAGCCATAAGTCATGCAGCTCCAGGATTTTCCTTTCCTATTGGTCACTCTAGTTCCAACTGTTGGCTGGAAATTGCACTGCCTCCCTGGAGGCAAACATGCCTGCTGTGAGGGTGGGAGCGGCTGCCCATGAAAGGGGAAGGCAGTGGGTAGAGTGAAACACCAAGAGCTTCCAAGAAGGCGAGTGACTGTAGGCTTGTGAGAGGCAAAGAGCAGCTCTGCTGCCTGTCCCGGCTCTCCCATCTTCCTCTCGTGACCCCAGATGGCCATGAAATTGCTCCCTGAATAGGACTCAAGACCTCCTCAGCTTGGGCAGCCCAAAGGGTGACCAAAAGCCTTGCCTACAGTTGATGCGGCTGAGACACACTGGCTCAGATGAGTAGGGTGAAGGACAGGGAGGAGACATGCAAGAGCCCCGGGGAAACAAGGACTTCCAACTACCAGCAGCGTGGTCTGGAGGGTGCTGCCATCACCCAGGGTAATGTGCACCCAGGGGCTGGAGTCCACCATGGAAAATGGGCCAGGCCAGGAATAGGCAACAGCTCTGCTCCGGTATAGGACTGTCACTCGATCTGGGGAGGCCAAAAGAGGAAGAAAGCAAAGATGAGAAAGGCAGCCACGAGGCCAAGGGAAAAGCCAGAACCAAACCTAAGGTGGCGAGCCTGACGGCGATGCCTCGTCACTCACTGCCACAAACAGAGCAAGACCTAAAGAAGAAGTAAAGGCTGGGCAGAGCCCAGCAGTCTACGTGCCTGCCTGGCAAGTGCAAGGTCCTGAGTTGAATCCCTGGTACCACATGCTGTGCCGGCCCGGGAACCAAGCACGGTGGTGCACACCTATATCCCAGTACTGGGGAGACTGGGACAGAAGAACCACTATGAGCGTGAGCTGCATAGCGAAATCCTGTACCACAACAATAAAACAAAAAATAAAAAGTGGAAGCCGGGCGTGGTGGCTCACGCCTGTAATCCCAGCACTCGGGAGGCTGAGGCAGGAGGATTGGTGCGAGTTCGAGACCAGCCTGGGCTACAAAAGTGAGCTCAAGGCCAGCCTCAACTGCATAGCGAGACCCTGTCTCAAAAAGACAGAAAATAAATAAATAAATAAAATAAAATAAAAAAAAGTGGAAAAGAAAAGAGAGTCAAGCAGTCCATGACGCGTTCTGAGGCTGAAGAAGAGCACAAGCCACAGAACTCAGGGTCACCAGCAAAGCTGCCCGTGAGCTCTCAAGGGAAGTCTGCCTGAGCTACCTAGCTAGCCCCTCATGTCATTTTTTGATTAAAAAAATAATATGCATGAGCCAGGGATATAACTCAGTGGCACAGCACTTGCCTGGCAGGCTTGAGAGCAGGATTTCAATTCCCAGTACAAAAAAAAAAAAAGTAACAATAATAACCGGGCCAGCAGGATAGCTCAGCAGACTAAGCACCTGCGTAGGCAAGCGCAAGGACTGGAGCTTGATCTCTGGCACCACATGCCACACCAGTCCCACCCCTGGGCATGCTGAGCCGGCCACTGAGTCCAGGTGTGGTGACACACCTGTAACTGCAGCAATGGGGAGGCTGAGACAGGAGGATCACATCTGAGCTGTGTAGTGAGATCCTACACCAAATACATATTTTTTTTTTAAAAAAAAGCTTTTTTGGTGCTCACCTCAGCAGCACACACACTGAAGTCTTTGTTTTTCTGGTGCTAGGGACTGAAGCCAGGGCCTTCACACCAACGGTCAGTCCTAGCCTTTCTTCTAGGTTTTATTTATTCTAGTTTTACTTTGTTCTCTACTTGCAGGTTAAGTTCCCCAGGCCTCCGCCTTGTGATCCTCCTACAGGAGCTTCCCACAGTGCTGGGGTCACATACCTGAGCTACCATGCCCAGGAGCAAGAGAAAATTCTGAATGTTCTGAGAAAAACATGATAAACCATGAAACAGAAAGATATACTTACCCAGATGTGAACAATACATAATGTCTACACGTATTATAGTATCACAACAGCCCTTATTTATAATTTTTATATATCACATAAAGGCTACCTTCTCGAAAAATTGTGCCCTCTAAAACACCAAGTTGTATACAGTAATTACAGCCTTTTGTCATTCAGTAAGTTTACTGGGAAAGCTGAGGCAGGACGACAGCCCTAAGTTCAAGGCCAGCCTGAAATGCATGGTAAAACCCTATCTCAAGAAAAGGGAAGGTTAAATAGCAACCTCACTCTAAAAGTCTTCAGGCCAGAAGTGGTTGTGCACGTCTAGAATCCCAGCACTGAGCAGGCTGAGGCACAAGGAATGCTCTGAGTTCAAGGCCAGCCTGGGCTCCAGTGAGACCCTATCTCCAAAAAGAAAACATCTTCAGAACAAAAAGCAGAAAAAGGGAATAAAATTCACCTTAGTCATTCTCAAGTCTTGGGTGGGTTCTAGAGGGTGTCCCAGGCATACCCACGTACATGCCAGCAAATGTGGGAGCGCATGACCCACAATTTCTTTTTCTTTTTCTTTTTTGGCTTTTTGAAACAGGGTCTCACTATACAGTTCAGGCTGGCCTTGAGCTCACTTTTGTAGCCCAGGCTGGTCTTGAACTCTCACTGATCCTCCTGCCTCAGCCTTCCAAGTGCTGGGATTACAGGCATGAGCCACCACGCCCGGCTTCTTTTTTTTTTTAAAGAAATTTATTTATTTATTTTCTTGTTTCAGAACTTTTTGTTTATTTGTTTATTTATTTTTATGGCTGGCTCAGCCTGCCCTGAGGGCAGGGCTGGCGCAGCATGTGGTGCCGGGGATCAAACCTCAGTCCCTGCAGCAGGCGCTTTAGACCACTGAGCCATCCTGCCAGGCCCCTTTCTTAACTTTTTGAGACAGGGTCCCACTCTGTAATTCAGGATGGCCTTCAACTCACTATGCAGCCCAAGCTGCCCTCAAACTACCAGTAATCCTGCTTGAGCTCTTTAATGCTAGGATTACAGACCCTAAATTATTTTTAAAAGGTAGACTGGAGCAGATTATTATACATAAATACTATATCAAAATACATATCAAAAAGCATTTAAACTATTTCTAATTTTTTTCATAAGTCTAATAATTTGATTTATTTCTTTTTTTTTTTTTTTTTTTTTTGTGGGACCAGGGTTCGAACTCACGACCTTGCACTTGCCCAGCAGGCACTTGTGCCTCGGAGCTATCTCCCCAGCCCCATTGATTTATTTCTATGGACAGAATTCTATCTATGGACAAAAATCTGATAAAAAACAATTTATGCCCAGAATATGTAAAGAACTCTTATAACTAAAAAATAAAAAAGGGCCAGGGAAATAGCTCAGTAGAATAAGCGCTTGCCGGGCAAGTGCAGAGTCCTGAGTTCAATCCCTGGTACCACAAAAACAAACTAGCCTGGCATGTGGCTACATAGGCACACAGACCTATACTACCAACGTTTTGGGATTCTAATGTAGGAGTATCCCAACTTCAACCTTCAGGTGGACAAGTTAGTAATTTAGCAATATCATCTGAAATAAAAAATAAGAGCCAGGCGTGGTGGCTCACGCCTGTAATCCCAGCACTTGGGAGGCTGAGGCAGGAGGATCGGTGCGAGTTCAAGACCAGCCTGGGTTACAAAAGTGAGCTCAACTGCATAGCGAGACCCTGTCTCAAAGACAAAAAAAAAAAAACAAAAAAACGGGACAGATTATAGCTCAGTGCGAAAGCCCTAGGTTCAATCCCCAGTCTTGTCAAAAATCAAAACAAAAAGAAACATCTTCCAATCACAAAAAAAAAAAAAAAAAAAAAAAAAAAAGAAGAGGATGAACTGTCTTAAGCTGGGCGTGGTGGCTGGTGCCTGTGAGCCAAGCTGCTGGAGAGGCTGAGGTAGCAGGCTGTATTGTTTCAGGCTGGCCTGGACAACTTAGCAAGAACTCATCTCAAAGTGGGAGGAGGGAGCCTGCTGTGGCTATAGCTAAGTACGAAGGCCCTGGGTTCAATCC
>PVJA010011270.1:13511-55224 GCA_004027025.1 Myocastor coypus
CGCACCAGACACCACCTCCAGCTGCTTAGTGAGCGCGTGCATGATGACGTCGTTCTCCACTATGTAGCCCATGTCGTCTAAGTTATCCTTATCGAACATTATCAAGGCCTCTGAGCAGCCATCCCACACCTGGAAATGCAAAGGAAAAGAGGCATCAATGCCAAGAAAAGGAATACACTGCTAATCAGAAACCAAGTAGTGCTTTTCCAAGTGACAGAAGTACAAGGTCGCTGAAGGTCAAACCAAGTGTGATTCTGAACACCCCCCCACCTTCCTTAGACGGCAATTGAACCAATCGAATTCCTCCCACATTCACAAAAACCTGGAGAGTGGGGACCCCACCAAGATATCTCACCAGGGTAAACAAGGTAAAGAGGCACCTGCATGCGCCGGAAGGCTCTGTATCTCATGTTGCAGATGTGATCCCAGGCACCAAAACCTACAAAGGAAAGGTTCTGTGGACCGGAAGAGCTCCTAGACACCCTGTGCCCCTCGGGCTTTGCAGCCTGCAAAGCCGCTTTCTGTGCTCTCCTAGGACAGAAGAAACCAGCTTTGAGGGCCGGCCCAATAGCTCAGTGGATTACAGTGTCTGTAAGCAGGTGTAGGCACAGGGCTAGGGGTTTGATCTCCGGGGCCTGCCATGCCAACCCTGCCCACTGGAGACAGCAACTAAGACTGGGCGTGGTGGCACACACCTGTAATCCTAGCTGTTGGGAGGCTGTAAACAGGTGGAGTGGATCACTACAAGTACAATCTAGTAGTGAGATCCTGAATACCCTGTAGACCAGTGGTTCTCAACCTTTCTAATGCCGTGACTCTACAATACAGTTCCTCATGTTGCGGTGACCCCAAACCAAAAAATAATTTTGGGGGCTACTTCAAATTACTAATTTCAATAAATAACATTTCACCATGGCATAGCATGGGTTTAAATATGTATTTTCTGATGGCTTTAGGTGACTCCTGCGTTTTGGTCGTTCGACCCCTGCCGCAGTTGCGACGCACAGGTTGAGCACTGCTGCCATAGACCCTCCCCTAAAATACGAAAGAGAGAGAGAGAGAGAGAGACAGAGAGAGAGAGAGAGAAAGGAAAAGAAGCTGGCTCTACTTCCATCCTGTTAGGTGCTAGATAGAAGCTCAGCCACTCTAGTCCCAGTCCCCCGCCAGGCAGCATGGGAGGGAGGGGAGGAAGGCCCCAAAGTCCTGACATGTTCTCAGAAGAGAAACAAAAGCCACATCATCTTTTTCTTTCTCATCTTAAGAACCTTGTCTTTTTTCTGTTGGTACAACGATCACACCCATCACAGAGCACCTGCACCTTACACCATGTAACTTGGTTCTTTCCCCCTCCCTCTGCTCCTTCCAACTCCTCCTCCCGTTCCCACTTACAAAAGCTTTGGTTCCTTTTTACTTCTTTTCTCATTATCTTACTCTTTCCCTTTCTTTTCCTCCTCTCCTCCTTTCTTCCCCTCCCAGCTGAACATTTTCTTCCTAGGTCTCAATATCTATTCCATATTTTGGTCCACGTTTACATTTTGGTCTCTCACACCAGAGAAACAATACAAGAACCACGTCGTCCACAGCTGACCCTCTGGTTAGAGACTGAACACCAGAAACCAAAAGACAACTGCGTCATGCCAAGTAGCAGTAGGGTCATCGGGAAAATGAAGCAACATAAGGAGGCACAAAGTCGTGGAAGAGCGTGACAGAGCGCCTGGCTCCACACCTGATGGCAGGACAAGGGGTGGTGGTCTGCTCAGGAAATGCTTCTGCGTGGACACATCCGCCTACCCCCACCACACAGGGCACGCTGGTGCCCTCGCCCACCTGAGGTCTGGCAGTGGAAACGGAGGGCGAATGCTCCTAATGAGCTCACAGACTCAGTGCCTCAACGGCGAAGCGCTTCTCCAGGGCTGGCTGTGCTGCCCTCTGCACCTGAGCTCCCCCACTACGTGCGGTGGGCACTGCAGCCGAGGAGGCAGCTGGCGGGGGACACTGTGGCCACTTACTGCTGAGTAGGGTTGCAGAGCCTGGGGACAAGGAGCTGACTCTGTTGCCGTACATTTCCGGCAACTTCTCCATTGCTTTCTTTGGACCGGCTTCTAGCAACAGGATTTTCTTATTATGAAAGTGAATATCATGTCCTAAAAAAAGAAAAATTTCACGTTGTTTTAGAAAAACTGTGAATGTAACTGATGACAGGATAATAGTGTTCTGGACATTTCTAAAGTGAGGAAAGTTTGAAATTTCTCAATATGCAGAAAATCCCAGCTCTTGGGAGGCTGTGCGGATGCCTACAAGTCCAATCTAGTAGTGAGACCCTGAACACCCTGTAGACCCTTTCCTAAAATACAAAAAAAAAAAAAAAAAAAAAGAAGAAGAAACCAGCGCTACTTCCATCCTGTTTGGTGCTAGGAGCTCAGCCACTCTATTCCCAGTCCCCAGCTAGGCAGCATGGGGGTCAGGGGGAGGCCTTGAAAAGATGTCTGAAGAGATAAATGTTTAACCTGGTTAAACGTACTGTTTACACATATTACATGGTACATCATTAATATGCAAAATTTTTTTCAGTTTAACAATAAATTTTAACCAATCTCATAGAACAGGACTGAGAGGTATGTAAGTTGGACAAATTACGTTGCATGAGATTAAAGAGAAAATGAGGTAATTAGGCTCAGTTTCCTCCTCCACCATGTTGAAAAATTATGTCCTTTTATTTATAGATTTAATTTTTTAATAATGAAAATATAAGCTGGACATGGCGGCTCACACCTGTAATCCCAGCACTTGGGAGGCTGAGGCAGGAGGATCAGTGCAAGTTCGAGACCAGCTTGAGCTACAAAAGTGAGCTCAAGGCCAGCCTGAACTGCACAGTGAGACCCTGTCTCAACAAAGGCAAAAAAAAAAAAAAAAAAAAGAAAGAAAGAAAATAACAAAAATAAACAAACATAAACTTAAAAAAAGCCCTGTGTGGCGGTACATGCCTATCATCCCACCACTCGGGACGCTGGGGTGGGAGGACTTCTGTAGGCAAAACCAGCCTGCACTACATAGTGAACTGAAGGTCAGTCCGAAATACACCGCAGGTTTCTCAAAAAAAAAAAAAAATTATTAACTACTTATGACTTAGAATACACATTTCTTACAGGGCACATGATGTAAACCCCACTCACACACAGCCCGGGCAGTGACTCACTCCACCACCCCACCTGGGCTGTGCCCCACTTGCCCTCTAAGGCTTCCCAGCAGAGTGTGCTCTGTGCTACGAGCTTGAGGAAGCAAGTGCGGGTAAGAGCCATTCCTAGCATGCACAATGTGCCAGGACAAAAAAAAAAAAAAGAATTTAATGTTAGTTTTTTAGTAGGCTGAGGCCGGAGGATCAGAGGATCAAAGCTCAAGGCCAGCCTCAAAATTTAGCAAAATCCATCTCTCAAAATAAAACCTTAATTGGCTGGGGATGTACCCTGCCCCGTACTTTATTTGGGTACCACATATTTCTGATCTTCAAACAAACTGTTAAAAATGACAATTCTGGGCTGGGAGCATAGCTCAGCAGTGGAGCACAACCTCTGTGTTCCACTCTTAGGACCACAAAGGGGGTCTGGCTGAAAAATGGTATACACAAAATTAGCACAGTTTTAAGATTAAGAACTTAATGTTCATTTGCTTATTTTTGTATTTTAGGGAAGGGTCTACAGGGTGCTCAGGGTCTCACTACTAGACGGCACTTGTAGTGATCCGCCTACATACAGCCTCCCAAGAGCTGGGATCACAGGCCTGTACCACCACACCGTGTCAATCACCCTCTCAGGACACCCTGCAAGTGGAGCAAGCACTGCACGCTGGGGATAGAACCCTGGCCGTTGCCCTTTGCCTAAGCAGGCACTTTAGTCCGCTGAGCTATCAGGCTGACCCAGTTTTATAGTTTTAAAGAGCAACATCCAAACAGCTCAGTGTGATGGCTTTGGGATCAATTCTCAGCATCAAACAGAAGGAAGGATAGGAAAGGAAGCAGGTAGGAAAGGAGGAAGAAGTTTATGTTTTCAAGAACACTATCAAGGGAAGAAAAAAAAGAGTATTTGTAAACCATATATCTGATAAAGGACTTGTGCCTAGAATATATAAGAACTCTTACAATTCAATAATAAAAAGACAGAGGCTGGGGAGATAGCTTGGCAGTCTAAGAGCCTGCCTGGCAAGCACAAAGACCTGGGTTCCATCCCAGGTACTGCATGCTGTGTGTGCTGGCCACCAAAATCAGGCATGGCGATGCACACCTATGATCCCAGCACTGGGGAGGCAGAGACAGGAGGATCACCATAAGTCGGAGCTGCACAGGGAGACCCTGTACCAAATAAATAAAAGATTTAAAACATAGTTATAGACAACCCAGATCAAAAGGCCAGGCTGGGTGTAGGTCCATGGCAGAACAGGCACAAGTCCTGGTTTTATTCCTAGAGCTGCAAAATCAATGGATCTGAGGGTTTAAATAGGCATTTCTGCTAAGCAGACACACATGGCCAATTAACACAGGAAAGAATATTCCACATCACTAGTCATAACTGGACTACAAACCATAAGCCATTAAAAAATGCTCTCCAGCATCTGGAGAAATCAGTGCCCTCATATGCTGTGAAAGCATAAAATGACGGGAAGCTGTTTCTTCAAAACATTAAACATTCAAAAAAACAAAAAAACCAACAACTAGATACCAAGCATAGCACTAACATTAAACATGAATTACTGCCAGATGTGGTGTCATAGGCCTGTAATCCCTGCACTTGGGAGGGTGAGGCAGGAGGACCGATGTGGGTTGAGACCAGCCTGGGCTACAAAAGTGAGTTCAAGGCCAGCCTGAACTGCATAGCAAGACCCTGTCTCAAAAAGACAAAAAACAAATGAAAAACACCATGAATTATGATATGACCTAGTGATTCCACTGGCAGGATTAGATAGGGTCCAAAAAAACAAAAACATATGTGCACAATATTTCACAGAAGTTATCCTGGGGCTGGGGAGATAGCTCAGTAGAATAAGCCCTGGCAAGCACAAGGGCCTGAGTTCAATGCCTGGTTCCCCCCCCCCCCAAAAAAAAAAGTGTTGCTGATAACAGGCTAAGAATGGAAATGATTCAAATGCCTGTCAGCTGATATACATAATGCAGGTGGTTTATGCTGTGACCGCAGACTGAGGCAGGATCGCCTTGAGTTTGAGGCCAGCCTGGGCTCCATGAGTGAGTTCAAGCCATTCCTGCACTCATAGTGAGACCAGGGCTCAACCCCTCACTCACCACCCCACGTACTCATTTCCCCCATACACAAAACGCAAGTTTATTACTCGTCCCTCAAAAGGAATGGAGAGCACTGGCCAGAGAGTGGTCAAAGTGCCTCCTTAGGCAGGCACAGGGACGGGGGGCGGGGGAAGGGGACAGCTGGGGGGCTGGGGGGGGTTCCAATCCCCTGCCTGCCCAGCCAGCCCCACCTCCAGGACAAGCTGAGGGTCAGACTGGGCTGCAACCGTGACTGGGTGTGGTGGCACACACTTGTAATCTCAGCACTAGGGAGGCTGTAAACAGTGAGACCCTGTACTAAACTACATTTTAAAAAAAGAAGTGGAGTAGGGATGCATGCTACTTTGAGAACATTTTGAGCTTTTTTTTTTTTAAATACTAGCCGGGCCGGGCGTGGTGGCGCACGCCTGTAATCCCAGCACTGGGGCGGCTGAGGCAGGAGGATCAGTGTGAGTTCGAGACCAGCCTGGGCTACAAAAGTGAGCTCAAGGCCAGCCTGAACTGCATAGTGAGACCCTGTCTCAAAAAGACAAATAAATAAATAAATAAATAAATACTAGCTGGGCGTGGTGGCGCTCGCCTGTAATCCCAGCACTTGGGAGGCTGAGGCAGGAGGATCGGTGTGAGTTTGAGACCAGTCTGGACTACAAAACTGAGCTCAAAGCCAGCATGAACTGTACAGCGAGACCCTGTCTCAAAAAGACAAAAATAAATAAGTAAATAAATACTATAGCCAGCTCAGACTGCCCTGCAGGTGGGGCTGGCACAGCATGTGGTGCCAGGGATCAGACCATGGTCCCTGCTGTTGCCTAAGCAGGTGCTTTAGACCGCTGAACCATCTCGCTGGCCCTGAAGACATTTTAATTAGATCCCACCTCTGTGTAACTGTCCAAAAGAGGCGGGTTTGGAGAGACAAAAATAGGCAGCAGTTGCCTAGGGTTAGGGACTGGGGAGACTACTGGGGAGCTTCAATTTTCTTTTCAGGGTAATGAAAATGCTCTAAAATTTAGCTGTGGCATTTTGTTTGCTTTGGTATTGAGGATCGCACTAGCGGCCTTGAGCTTGCCAGGCAGTCCTTCGTGCCACTGATCTATATCCCTGGCAATTGCAGCAGTTTTTGAACCAGGAGTAGGGAGGCTGAGGCAGGGAGACTGAGGTTAGTTAAATCAAGGCCAGTTTGTGCTACACAGTGAGCTCAAGGCCGGCTTGAGCTGCATAGCGAGACACTGTCTCAAAAACACAAAACAAGGCAAAACAAAAATGTGACGATGGCAGCACAACCCTGAGACTATACTAAGGCTCACTAAACCATACCCTTAGATAGGTGGAATTTATAGTACGTGAGTTGTGTCTCGATAAAGCTCTTTTGGAAAGCACGTGTAGCCAGGTGTAGTGGCGCACACCTGTAATTCCAGTGCTTGGGAGGCTGAGGCAGGAGGATCAGTGCAAGTTCGAGACCGGCCTGGGCAACAAAAGTGAGCTCAAGACCAGCCTGAACTGCATACCCAGACCCTGTCTCTTTTAGACTGCTAAAAGAGAAAAAAGAAGGGGGAAAGGGAGAAGGGGAAAGGGGAAAGGGAAGCCCGCGCAGCCCAACGCGCACCGCGGCTCCCCGGCCGCCTCTGCACCCCGCAGGCTTCGTCTCCCGCGCGCGCTCATCAGCCCCGCCCACTTCTGACCGCGCAGACTCCGAAGCACCAAATGCAGGTGCCAGCTGCCGGGGTCCTGGGGCTCCTCTAGCACAAGGAATGGACCGGTACATTCCGGCCGCGCGGTTTTGGGCAGAGTGTCGCGGCCGCGACTATTCCCATCGCCTCATTCCCCGCATCGCCGGCCTGGAGAAGCGCTTACCTAGGGCACAGGCCATGGCAGCGCCCACCATGCCTCCTCCCGACACCACCACATCGTACACGGGGTCTGCCGAGGCAGCCGACCACCTGCGGCGGGGGACCAGCGAGCTTCTGTGCGCAGCTGCAGGCACAGCAGCACAGCGACTCACAGCTAGCCGAGCCGCCATGACGGTAGCCTGCTTCGCCTTAGGAGACCGGCAAGACCAGCCTCGGCAGTACTTCCGGGTCAGAGTCTTCCAATCCTGTGCCGCCTCAGCCGCACCCTCTGAACCGGAACTAAAACGCGCGGAGGGACTAGGCCAATCAGAACATGAATCTTGCTTCCCGAGGGGGATGGACCGGAAGGGTGCCCTGAGAGCCAATCGGAGACCACAGCTAGAAAGGGGCGTGTCTGGCGTTGTCAGGGCAGCCAGAGCCGCTGTCACTTTCGCTGCTGCTTCTGCCTGGCCGCGGCGATGACTGTTGGAGGCCCTGCGGAAGCCTCTGGCAGCGCAGAATGCAGCCGTCAGGTGAGGAGAGAAAGAAGGGAGGCAGTAGGACTACGCCCCGGATAGAAATCCCCAAGAGAAGACACTTCTGCGTTGCATTGGCGACAAGACTGCTGGGGCGTGTCGTGGGTGGAGGGGCGTAAGGTTAACATTGGCGTGCTGGGGAGCTATCAACAGTCTTAAGCACCTGCCTGGCAATCGCAAGGATGCGGGTTCGGTACCGGGTGCCGTATACCCTGCCGCCGAGCCAGCCCAAAATCTGTCGTGGTGGACCTCCAAAACCGGGCGTAATGGTGCACGCCCACAATCCCAGCGCTTGGAAGGTTGAACCAGGAGCATCACTAGGAATCTGAACTGCATAGTGAAACTTATATTTAATAAATAAGAAAATTTTAAAATAAAATGGGACGCCTTTGTAAGTAGTGGGAAGCGAGTATTGTCTCTCTCAGACTTTTAACTATTTTACCTTTTTAGGAGGCTGTTCATGGGGCCATAGCAATGCATTGTTAGTCGCGGTGGCGCAAGCCTGTCATCCCACACTGGGAAGCTAAGGCAGGAGGACCTTTGCAAATTTGAGAGCAGCCTAGCCTACAAACTGAGCTCAAGATCAGTCTGAATTTCTCAAGTGAGCTCAAAGCCTGTCTTACAAAAGTCAAAAACAAAACAACAAGCAATGCGGTGTTTGTGCTAGTCTTCTCAAACACCTTATGACCAGTAACACAGTTGTTGCCAGTTTGTGTGCAAGAGAAAACCGAGGCACGGACAGGTTGAGAAACTTGCCTCAAAATCGGCAGGCAGAAAAGTAAGTTGGTGGAGTTTAGTGCTAATAGAGTAGAGGGTACAGTGTGTGAGGTTAGAGGACCTAGGAAATGACTTCTAAGGGATACAGAGTTTCTTTGGGGGGCAATGAGAATTGTCTAAACTTTGTAATAATTGCACAATATTGACTATACTGAGAAACAATGAAATATATATTTCAGTGAGTTGTATACTATGGAAGTTAGAGCTCAATAAAATTGAAAACTGTAAAAAGCCAGGCAGGTTGCTCACACCTACGATTCCAGCCCTGAGGGGGCTGAGGCAGGGGATCTCTGAGTTCAGGGCCAGCCTCAACTGCAGGGCAAGACCCTGTCTCAAGCAAAAACAGAAAAGACTATTGTGACTTTTTTTTTTTTTTTATGGCCCAGCTTGCCCTGGGGGTGGGGGTGGGGCTGGGGCTGGCGCAGCATGTGGTGCCCAGGATCCATGATCCCTGTGGTTGCCTATGCTTGCCTAAGCAGGCGCTTTAGACCACTGAGCCAACTAGCTGGCCCCAATTGTTTTTTTGTTTGTTTGTTTGTTTGTCTTTTTGAGACAGGGTCTCACTATGCAGTTGAGGCTGGCCTTGAGCTCACTTTTGTAGCCCAGGCTGATCTCAAACTCGCACCGATCCTCCTGCCTCAGCCTCCCAAGTGCTGGGATTACAGGCGTGAGCCACCACACCCCACCACACCCGGCTTCTGGCCCCAATTGTGACTTTTTTTTTTTTTTTCACCTTTGTCACACTGTTTTTCTGCAGTGTCTTCTCACTGCTGTTTCTCCTCTTACTCAGCCCAAAGTAGGTCTGTGGGGCAGCTGCTCTCCTCCGCTTCACTTTTACTTTCTGAAATAAACTGTCTCTGCTTTAAAAAAAAAAAAAAAAAGAAAAAGCAATTAAGACATTTGCCAGGGCAGTGAGATAGCTCAGTAATGATAGGTGCCTGCTTGGCGAGTACAAGGTCCTGAGTTCAATCCCTGGTACAAAAAAGAAAGAAGGAAAGAAGGAAGAAAGAAATTTGCCCAAGATAGCTCAAGTCAACCCTAAAATCCTCCCCACACACATAGCGAGTTCCTTGTGGTTTTCCTAGTGAAGTACACATTAATAAACCTATCCCTAATGATAAGTACAGCCCTAGTGACCCCTCCTGGGCTTTAAGCACAGGAAAGCTTTCTGTGGGACTCCACTCTATAACTCACAGGGTTTATGGGGGTTTTTTGTTTTTGTTTTTTTGTCTTTTTTTAAAAAAGAATTTATTTTATTTATTTATTTTTCTTGTTTCAGAACTTTTGTTTGTTTATTTATTTATTTTTATGGCTGGCTCAGCCTGCCCTGAGGGCAGGGCTGGCGCAGTATGTGGTGCCGGGGATCGAACCGCGGTCCCTGCAGCCACCTAAGCTTTCCTAAGCAGGTGCTTTAGACCACTGAGCCATCCTGCCAGGCCCCAGTTTTTTGTCTTTTTGAGACAGAGTCTTGCTATGAAGCTCAGGCTGGCCTTGAGCTCATTTTTGTAGCCCAGGCTGGTTGGTCTCCAATTTGCACCGGCGATCCTCCTGCCTCAGCCTCCCAAGTGCTGGGATTACAGGCATGCACCACCACAGCTGGCCAGGGTTTATGTTTTTTGAATACATTTTTTGTCTCTTCTCACTAGAATGAGTTTCAAAGGACCAGAGACCATGGTTGTGCTCCCCTGATTATTCTCTGTGTTTTGTATGAGTGAAGTTTGTCACTGTTTTACAGTGCTGGAGATCAAGGCCCAGCCCTTGAGTGTGAGGCAAGTGCTCTACCCCTGAGTTGTTGCCCTGCCCCCTGAATGACACACAAGGAAGCTGGTGGGGCGTCACGTGCTCTGCCATGGGCTCTTTCAGCCAGACCCCACTGTCCTGTTAATCCTCCATCCCTAACGGCAGAGTGGAAGTGAGCTAGAATGTGAGGGCATTGGGGGTGTGATGGAGAAGCACGAGAAGGCAGATAGCTAGCAAGTGTCTCGGGCCCACGTGAGAGAGGCACGGTGGGGACAGGGCTGCGGGTGGGACGCATGGCGGGCAGCGCGTGGAGGGTACAGCACAGAGCACCGCCCTGTAAGTGCGCCACGCTGCGTGGCTGGGAGGAGCCTAGCTGCGCATTGGGCTCTTCTGCTCTCCAACCAATTCACCCTCTGTTATGGGTCGTGTCTCGTTGTCCAGTGGAAGCCTCATGCAGTCATGGGGCTAACTCATGATCCACTGGGATTGTGTGTCTTAGTACTGCTGGGATTATGGTTGTGTGTACCTTCCCCAGCCTGGGGCAGGAGCCTGAATGTATTATAAGAGGGACAGAAAGACAGACTGGCTGGCTCTGTTGCTCTCTGCTGCCCTGGTTGGGTTTTGTTGTTGTTGTTTGTTTGTTGGTGGCATCAGGGATCAAACTCAGGAACTTGTGCTTGCCAGGCAAGCACTTATTCCACTGAGCTATCTCCCTTGCCCATTGCCCTGGTTGGTCGGTTGCTTCTGTCATGATTGTTGTGTTCCGCTGCCATGAACTGCTGCTCTCTGCCCTGTGCCTCTCTGCCTTGGAGCCAGCCAAGTGTGAACTGAAACCTCCAGTAACTGTGAGCTTAATAAACCATTCCTTCCTTCATTTTGGGTGTCGGGTATTTGTTCCAGCAACAAGAGAAAAGTAACTAAGACACCCTTGTATCACACCATGAAGTTTCTTCATAGTGAGAAAAGCATCTTATTTTTTGCTTTTTATGTTTTTGTTTTGTTTTGTTTTGTTTTTTGTGGTGCTGGGGACTGAACTCAGGACCCTGCACTTGCTGGTCAAGTGCTTATTCTACTGAGCTATCTTTGTGGCCCATGTTTTTGCTTTTTTGAGACAAGCTCACAGTACATAGTTCAGGCTGGCCTTGAACTCAGAAATTTGCCTGCCTCAGCCTTCTGTGCTGGGATTCCAGGCATAGGTCACCATGCCTGGCTAGCAGGTTGTCTTAGTTACTTTTTACTTGTTGCTGGGACAAATACCTGACACTCAAAATGAAGGAAGGAAAAATTTATTTAGCTCAGAGTTCATGGAGGTTTCAGTCCATATTTGGCTGGCCCAAGGCTGAGTGGAACAGGGCAGAGAGAATCCAGTTCATGGTGGTGGAAAAGCAACAATAGTGGCAGAGGTAGCCAACCAAACAGGGCAGCAGAGAGCAACAGCTCTAGATGGTCTCTGTGTCTCTCTTTATATTACATTCAGGCTCTCCACCTCAGCCTCCACCTTAGCCTGGAAGTACTTAGACCCATAATCCCATCAGTACTAAAACCCATAATCCCAGGGATCATGGATCAAGTCTCAAACTCTAGAAGTCCCTGCCCCCTGACTCATGAGGCTTTGGGGGAACAACTAGACATAAACCATAACACAGGTGCCTTTGGGAGACCTTTGAAATTATAGTTTAACCGTGACTTTTCTCTTCCCTTCAGATATTCCCACCCAAATCTTCCTCAGACTCTGAGACAGAAGGTGAGCCATGTGGGGCTCGGCTGGTGTTGCCCAGGGCTGGCAAACTCTATGAGTTCCTCAGCTCAGAAGAAGACACGGATGCTACTTCTGACTCAGTGAGGAGCTTCTATGAGACCCTGCTACAGAGAGGCAGCTGGGATCTGCTGGAGTCCATCTTTGCTTCTGACCCAGACAGCGGGGAGAGCTTCTCTGAAGATGATGACCTGGGGGGTTTCTTCCAGGACAAGAGCCGGGGGAGGTCACTGGCCAGGTGCCCTCCGGCTCTCAGGTAAGGCGCTGCATCACACCCTGTCCTGGGCCTTGCTTCCTTCCTGGTGCTGGGATTACAGGCGTAAGTCACCATGCCTGTGCCTGCTTCTCCTTCTTGAGGCTCCAGGTAGAGCAGCTTTCGGGACCAAGCAAGAGCTCTGGTTCCCACCCAAGAGCCCCAGGAATGACAAGGCACCTTGCTATCAGTCTTCTGTCACGTGCACATGCGCTTCGTTTCACTTGACGTTTGCTTTCCCCTCCCAGTAGCTTTGCAAGTGGATGTTAGTTCTGCCATTTTACATCTAAAGACATGGAAAGCTCAAATGTCTGAAGCAAGGTTTGGTTGATTTTTATTGTCATTGTTACTGTCTTTTTGAGACTAGGTTTCACTATACAGCTCAGGCTGGCCTCGAACTCACTTGGTAGCCCAGGCTGGCTTGAACTCATGGTGATCCTCCTGCCTCAGCCTCCCAAGCACTGGAATTACAGGCATTGCCCCCATGCCTGGCTATGAAGCAAGGTTTTACTTGGATCTTCCTGAGTCCCTATTGTGCCCACTGAAGTTGCTCTCTCATATACTAAAAAAGAGTGCAGATTGGCAGTTTATGGCTCAGTTTTGAAAAGAGCTACTGGCGGGCAGCCAGGACTACCTGGGGAGGGGGAGGCTGTGAGACGGGGAGGTGAGCTGGCCGCCACGCCCTGCCGGGCACAGCCGGCCTCGCACACAGACCTGCCCTTCCCCTAGGTGCAGCTCCCCAAGGCGTTGCCGTTCCCTGAGCAGCCTTCCCTGCGCTGTGCCCAGGGCCCGGGCCCAGCCTCCCTCGGGCTCCAGGCCTCCTGCCCAGCACAGAAGCCTCAGCTCCTGGGCAGCCTCCATCACTGTCCCGCGTCCGTTCCACATGACACTGCGGGAGGCCCAGAAGAAAGCGCAGTGGTGGGCCTCGCCGGCCTCCTTCGAGCAGGAGAGGCAGCGGGCCCAGAGGCAGGGCCAGGAGGAGGCTGAGTGCCACCGGCAGTTCCGGGCCCAGCCTGTGCCCGCACACGTCTACCTGCCCCTGTACCAGGAGATGGTGGAGCGCAGGGAGGCCCGCAGGCGGGCAAGGATCCAGCGGAGGAAGACGCTGCTCCTGGCATCCCTGCAGCCCTTCAGCTTCCTGGAGAAGGAAGAACAGCGGAAAGAAGCCGCTCAACAGAGAGACTTGGCTGCCGAGGATGAGGCCGGGGCCCCCCAGAAGAAAGCCCCCCGCAAGATCCCAAAGTCCATTCTGGAGCCAGCTCTTGGGGACAAACTTGAGGGTAAAGCCACCTCCTGCATGGGGGCCCCAAGAGGCATTATAGGGGTTTAGGAACCCAACCCAGAGACACTGTGTGTGCCCACGAGGGGGCTCCACGTGCTCTGTGTGAGCTTGAAGGAGCTGGGGGCCTGTGCTTGGTCTTCAGGGACCCTGGGTGAGCCCCGGCTGAGCTCTCCTCAGACTCATGTGAAGGCCTCTGTGCAGCCTACATGCAGGAGCCGAGATGCGAGACCCCTAGGCCTGCCCAGGTTGGCGCCACTTCTGGCCAGCTGCCCCTCATCTTGGAAGTAGTCCGAGTCCCTGGAAGTACTTAGTGGGTGATTATCAGGTTCTAGAGAGCATTGTTCTCTGGGGCCTGCCATGTAGCTCAGGGGCAGAGCCCTCGCCTGGCATGAGACCCACAGAACCTCAGAAAAGAAAACCAAAAAGGGTAGCTCGGGTTTGATTCACTCTCCAGTCTTCAGGGGCTGCCCACCAAGCCTGTTCTGTGGTGAGTAAAGAGGCATGGAGCCACAGACAAGTCCTCTCTGATGGGGAACCGGACTATGCAAAGCTCAATGGGGCCATGGGGTTCTGCGAGCCGGCAGAGGCACTACCTCAGGTGCGGGTGGGGGCGCAGCCCAGGAGGGAGCCCTGGCCAGCTGGGGGCAGGCAGGGATGCGGTATGGGGTAAGAAGCCAAAGGCTAGAGAAGAGGGGATGAGAATGCCCACATCGGCCCGTCCTGAGGGGCTGCATGGACCACCTCAGGAGTGTGGGCTTTGTCCGGAGGGCACTGGAGAGCCCGTGGCAGGCTTTGGGTAGGGGGTCATGACCAGATTCCAGAGTCACAGTGACAGCTGCAGGATAGCAGGAGGTGGGAAGACTAGATGGAGGTAGCTGTGTTACCTTCTTTCCCCCCAGTAAGACCTAGCCAGAAAGCAATCTGGCTTGAGAGCTGGAGGTCAAGAGCGCCGGCCCCAAGCAACCCGTCCTTGCCCTGCCCGCCTCAGAGAGCAGCCAGCAACCAGGGTCTCGTTTTAGGGAAACAGGAAAGGAACGCCTGTGAAGTTCAGGGACGGTGAAAAACAGTGCAAGAGGAATAAGCGGAGAAGTGGCGCCTGAGGCGAGCGGGAGGCACGAGGAGCAGTTTGGGCCCAGGGGCTCTTCTCAGAAAGCAGGGTGCCCAAGGTGCGGGCAGGCGGCTGTCCAGCTGCCTCCCACTTCACCTTGAACGAGGGCTTTAGAAAGTGCGCCAGCAGCCGTTGCCACAGCAGCGGAGTCCTGGCTGACGTGCAGTCGCGAGCGCTGCTGTCATGGTTGCCATGTTCACGCCTTTCTCCAGACCGCAGACTCCCCTGTGGTGTCAGCAGGCTCACCAGAGTCCCAGAACGTTAGCGCTGGCTGCAGTGCATCCTGCTAGTTCTTGGGGTGGGGAGGTGAGCAGACATTGTGGTATGAGGCCGGAGCCTCTCACCCCTCAGCACCGACTCTGTCTCCACAGAAGCTGAGCTCTTCAGGAAAATCCGAATTGAGATGCGGGCGCTGGACATGCTCCGCAAGGCCGCCTCTCCTCTTGTCTCCTCTGGCAGCCGGCCTGACCCACGGCCCCGCACAGCTGCCCGCACTCAGGAGAGGAAGCTTGGCTTCCTGCAGACCAACTTTGGCTTCCAGCCTCAGGTGAACGCTGCCGTCCCTGACCACGAGGCCCTCCACAGGGCTTTCCACCAGAGAGCTGCCAGGAGAAGGGAGACCCGAGAGGCAACTCGCAATAAGCCTTTCTTGCTGCGGACTGCCAGCCTGCAGCGGCGCCCACCAAGGCCCTGTGACACCGCAGCCACCGGAGGGAGGCTGGTGAGAGAGCCCGGGCAGTGGCAGGAGGGCTGGGGTCTGGGCCTGACCTGCAGGGTGGGCCGCATGTCTCGGAAGCACTTCTCCTGCCAGCTTAATCTTCACTAAGCAGAACAACAACAGGACATCAACTTAACTCAATCATAAACATGTCCACATGGGAAAATTGCGCTCTCTCGCTCGCTCTCTCTCTCTCTCTCTCTCTCTCTCTCTCTCTCTCTCTCTCTCTCTCTCTCTCTCTCTCTCTCTCTCTCGGGGTTGACAGAAGTAAGTGCAGGCAGGCTTGGGAGGCTGGGAACTGGGATCTGGTGCTAGTACCCTCACATTGTTTCTGAAGCGGTTCTCATCTGACTGTAGCTTCAGGATGTGTCTACACCCTGGCCTGGTTCCTAACCTTGAAGTCCCACGTCTTATTCCCAGGAAAAAGATTCTTATTTTCAGACTTGCACTGCCATTGATTCCTCGTGCACACAGGAACCAGTACCATAGGCGCTGGTACCAACATAGACCTCCTTTTTTCTAGGGTTCCCTACAGCCCCCAGTGGCACCCCTGCCCAGGAGCCGTTCCCTGAGTGGTCTTGCCTCGCTTTCTGTCAACACGCTCCCTGTGCACATCACAGATGCCACCAGGAGGAGGGCATCTGCAGTCAGGTGAGTGGTCGGCCTCACAGTGCTCTGACCTGGGCCCCACCCTGTTGCATGACCCCACTGCCACCGTCAGAGAGGCCTCTGGAGGTAGAAGGGGTTCTGTGACCAGGACTATCTGGTGTGGTCAGCACTGAGCTGTCACTTGGCAAGCATGGGGACTTGCTTGTGCAGGGCGCAGTGAAGATACCTTCCAAATGCCTGAAATACATATGGCCAGGCCAGTAAACGATGAGCCTATGCTGTAAGGGACCCAAGGCCCGAGGCCTGGGGGCGCAGGGCCACTGGCATGGGGGGGTGCTGTCTTTGGCACTGATGTCTGAGAGGAAACTCAGGAGTGAGGAGTTAGCAAGGTAAGCTGGGGCGAAGGGGGCTCCAGACAGACTTAATATGTGTGAAAGCCTGTAAGTGCAAGAGGGAGGTAGCCAGGAGCAAAACCACTGACAGAAGCCTGAAGGCGGGCACAATGCCTGCCACCCTGGGCAGCACTGGAGGGCAGCCATTGCTGTCTTGTTCTTCCAGCAGGCTATGCCTGCTGTCTTCTTCTCGTAGATAAGTAGACAAGGACTCACAAGTTACCAGGCTGGGCTCACGTGGTGATTTTCTTTTTTCCTTTTTTGGAGACAGGACCTTGCTAAGTAGCTCAGTCTGGGTGGTAGTGATCGTGGTGGACCTCCTGCCTCAGCCTCCTGAGTCCCAGGATTCCAGATGTGCCACCAGGGCCAGTGCAGTGCCCAGTGTGAGGTGCTCTGAGCTTTAGAGCAGTGTCAGAGCTGGGTGGAAGAAACATAGCCTATTGTGCTTTTTTCTTGGCTGCGCTTAGGATCAGGTGCCATACCTTTATACACTAGGCAAGGGCTGTCACAGAGCCTCTTCATTGTTAACTCTTTGATTGAGGCAGCACCTCAGAAGAAGCATCTCCATGCCCGTGCGTGCGTGCGTGCGTGCAGGTGGATCACCCTGCAGTGAGCATAGCAGCTGAGCCTGGCCAAGGTCTGGTGGCCAAGTACCTCTTAGAGCTCCCAGTGAATTTGGAATCGATGAGTTTCACAGAGTTACGAGGCCAGGCCTAAAAGCGTCGGTCTGGGGAGGCCCCGTACCATCAGCCTGGCGGAGAGAAGCCTGTGGAGATGGCTGCGTCTGCTTTCCACCTCAGCAGAGGAAACTCTGCTGCTCCTCCCCTCTGTCCTCTGGACACATGCATCTCCATAGGAGACGTCCTGCTTGTGTTTCCACATAACACCTTGAATAAAGTCAAAAGATCAGTGCTTCAAATCGATTCCAAATTATCTACACTGAAGGCAGCCCATTTCTAGTTTTTTTTTTTTTTTTTTTTAATGTGGATTTGTATTTCTTTTTTTATTCTTTTTTGGTTGGTATTTAGTACAGGGTTCACAGGGTTTCACTATGTAGATTGGACTCATAGTGATTCTCTTGTTTTCAGCCCCCCAAGCGCTGGGATTACAGGCACACCACCACACCATCTCAATCCCAGGTTCACTGTGCCCCAGGGGCGGGGCCAGCACCAGGAGTGGGGCCGGCACGACAGGCCTGGGATCGAACCCTGGCTGCTGCACTTTGCCTAAGCAGGTGCTTACAGTTGCCGAGCTATCTGGCGAGCCCTCCCTGGATTTGTATTTCTTTTCTTTTTTTTTTATTATGGCCGGCTCAGCCTGCCCTGGGGGTGGGGCTGGCGTAGCGTATGGTGCCAGGGATCGAACTGCAGTCCTTGCTGTTGCCTAAGCAGGTGTTTTAGACCACTGAGCCATCACACCAGCTGTGGATTTGTATTTCTAAGGAAGTCTGAACCCAAGTGCCTCTAGCCTGCTGATTGAGGTGTGGGTACAGCGGCTTGTGAGTCAGAAGTTCTAGTTTCAAGCCTGGCTTTTCAGTTGGCATACGGGGTAGCTCCCGGCAAGTGGCTCACTCTCTGAGCCTGTTTCTTCCTGGGTGGGAGGTTTGCCCTCTTTTCCTCCCATGGCACTTAGGTTTGCAGGAAATATAGTGCATGGTTTGCAGTACGCAGCTCAGCGAGGGGTGGCTATTAGGGCTATTTTCAGATAGGTGTAAGCCCAGCAAATCTGGCAAATATTTGGCTACTTAAGGATAGTCTAGCTTACATGTTCTCTGCTTCAGTTAATGAATTTTTCCTGGAGTAGGAAATCTCTTGGCTCACAGCAGTCAAGAGGCTTCATCTGCCAGTGAACTGAATCTCAAAATCTTGTTCTTTTTAACTGTCATACTTCCAGACAGGATGGGCCAGTGAGATAGCTCAGCAGTCTAAAGCACCTGCTTAGGCAACCTCAGGGACCCGCAGTTCAATCTCCAGCACCAACCATATGCTGCGCCAGCCCTACCCTTAGGGCAGGCTGAGCTGGCCATAATGTAAATAAACAAAGTTGTATATATATATATATATATATATATATAAAAGAATAAAGTCACTGGTGAACACATCCAGGATGTGCCCTTATTCTTGCTGCCCCCCTTTAGAAGTTCACTTGAGAAAAAGGAGAAAGCTGAGGAGAGTACTTGGTGGTTAGAGACACACAGAAAGAAGTGCCACGCACTGTCCAAGTCTGTTGCCCTACGTGCAAAAGCCGTGGACCCCCACAAAAGCCTAGAGGAGGTGTTCAGAGCCAAGCTGAGGGAAAACCGGTAGGTGTCTCCGTGCATGTGTCGATAAGGGGTCTGTCTTGGGGTCCAGGAGGACTGAAAAATGGCAAACTGGAGTTCTCGGGTCGGTGTGTGTAACCATAGGTGTCAAGAATTTTCCCAGGAAGTTAGGAATTTACAGTGCACCTCAGTTACTCTGCTAAACTGGAGTGGGTGGTGTTTGGATTGGAAAAGATGACATTCTTTCTAGAAATCTTGTTAATTCCAGGAACAATGACCGAAAAAGAACAAAAGAATATAAGAAAGAACTAGAAGAAATGAACAAGAGAATACAGATGAGGCCCTATCTCTTTGAACAGGTTCCCAAGGTAAAACTGCACTGTCATTTCTTTCTCCTTGCGTGGGGCTTCCAAGATTATGAAGCAAGTTCAATACGTGAGCATTAAACATTTCCAGAAGAGGGCCTGGCGGGATGGCTCAGTGGCCTAAAGCCCCTGCTTGGGGAAGCTTGGGCGGCTTCAGGGACCGCGGTTCGATCCCCGGCACCACATGCTGCGTCAGCCCTGACCTTGGGGTGGGCTGAGCCGGCCATAGAAATGAGTGAATAAACAAACTAAGGTTCTGAAACAAGAATGAAAATAATAAATAAAAAAAAAACTTTAAAAAATTTCCAGAAGACTCAGACATTCTCAGTTGGACCCTTCAGTCCTACCATGTCTCCCCAAATGCAGCTCTTCAAGGGCTATGGTTCACAGCGCACTCCCACGAGGCTCTTCCCCAGCCAGGTGGCTTTCAGGTAGACCAGTGTGAAGATGGCGCAAGGGAAGGCAGGGTCCTGGGGATCTTCCCTAAGGAAACTCTGGAGCTACTTGGGTGGCCCAGAAAAGCTACTGTTCCAGTCATTTTGGGCTGCATCAGGTTCTGTGGCTCCATTCCCTCTTGAGTTCCAGACAGAATTTGGGGTTCCCTAGTGACTGGCTCTAGTTGCTGGGCCTTAGCTCGCTCTGGGCTAGAGGTTCATGTAGGCATGTGCTGGTCAACTCCAGCGCCACTCCAGTAACCTGACGCACACCCAGGATGGAGGGTCTTAGATTCACCTAGCGCCTCTCCTGCTGCCCTGGTGTGACGCAGATGCCTGGAACCCAAGCTACTTGGGAGGCAGAGGCAGTAGAATGGCCAGTGGAGGTGAGCTGGCAATTCAGAAAGACCCCGTCTCCATATAAGGATGAGAAGCACTGGGTAGACAGCTCAGCACCCCTGGGTTCAGTGCCCAGTACCCAGACCAATAGAAAACCTCCCTCCCTGGCTCTCCCCTTAGATCTGACCTTGGAAGCAGCAAGCGTACTCTTCAGACGCCTGCAGGCCTCCCACCACGAGGAAGGATAACAAAGTGTGCTATGATTTTTGCTCTTAGATACTTACTTTGTTAAGTGAGTCAGCTTTCTTTTGTTAATTTTTCAGTCATCATGATTGTTTGCATTTCAGTTTCATTTACTTATTTACTTACGTATTTCTACTTTGGTTTTTGAGCCCGAGTACTGCTGTGTAGTACAGGCTCGCCTCAGCTCCTGAGCGCTAGGATTGCCGGTGTGTGACACCAGGCAGCTTTTAAGTGCTCGGCCACTGACCTGCTTCACCAGGCTCCCTTGTAATAGGGTCTTATGGAGTTACCCAGGCTGCCTCAAACTTGCCGTCCTCCTGCCTCAGTGTCCAGAGTGGCTTCAGTTGAGTGTGCCCCTATGCCCAGTTCAATTTGGGGAAGGATTTTTTTTAACTTCCCAAATTACTAGCTGGCATCTCCTGGTAGTGTTGAAAATGCTAGAGCAGTACAATCGCAGGCCACATCTGAGCCCTACCAGGCAAAAATCCCCTGCATTTTTTTTTTAAAGGTGACAAGCCTTTGCCTTTACCAGTAGGAAATGGGCTCTGGAACACGTCTGGGCCAAGTATAAGTAGGAAAAAAGGATACAAGTGGAGCAGAGCACGGTGCGAGAAGCCAAAGCAGACCCGAATCTGCATTTTATCAAGATCCTCAGGGAGCTTGCAAACTAAGACTCGGAGACAGACGAAGGCTCTTAAGAAAGCTGTCTGCAGACTTGGGCCTAGCACTCAGGGCGAGGCTGGGAGCAGGACTGTAAGGAGCTGATTAGGCATGTGGTCATTCGGGATACAGCGACCGCAGAAGTTCTGTTCTGCAGGACCTCGCCCGGAAAGAAGCGGAGCAGCGGTACGGAGCTGTGCTGCAGCGGGCCGGGCTGCAGGAGGACTTTGTGAGGAAGAAGGGCCAAGGTGCTGGAGCCGGGCTGCAGAAGGGTGTGCCCAGGTAACTAACTGCTCTCCTTGTAATCGCGGACACTGCCATTGAGAGAAAACTTCCCTAGAGCTGCTCACACTTCTCAATCACAGTTCCATGCCAAACTGAGACCCAGCCAGCGGTCTGCCACACAGCTGGATTTAGAATGGCTAAACTTTAGCAGTGACTAAACTGACAGTTGTTTAAAACATCATTTGCTAATTCCAGTTTTTTTTTTTTGTTTTTTTTTTTTTTTTGCAGGACGGGGGTTTGAACTCACAATCTTGCACTTGCTAGTTAGGCACTTGTGCCACAGAGCTATCTTCCCAGCTCCTATTTTTTTTTTTAATGGCTGGCTCAGCCTGCCCTGGGGGTGGGGCTGATGCAGCATATGGTGCCAGGTATTGAACCTCAACTTTCCTAAGCAGGTGCTTTAGACCACTGAACCATCTCACTGGCCCTTTAGTTCCAGTTCTAACACCACAAATAGGCATTTTTTTTTTTAAGGGAAGGGTCTAAAGGGCCTTCAGGGGCTCAGTACTAGATTGGACTCATAGTGATCCACCTGTTTACAGCCCCCAAGAGCTGAGATTATAGGCACACCACCATGCCCAGTGTCAAGTGCAGAACCCCAGCCTGCCCCTGGCCTGCACCTGCTTGCAGGCACTTTATTTTTTTATTTTTTTGTCTTTTTTGAGACAGGGTTTCACTATGCAGTTCAGGCTGGCCTTGAGCTCACTTTTGTAGCCCAGGCTGGTCTCACTTGCACCGATCCTCCTGCCTCAGCCTCCCAAGTGCTGGGATTACAGGCGTGTGCCACCAACCCCGGCTGCAGGCACTTTATTTTTTATTTTATTTTAGTCCACCGAGGGCAGGGCTGGTGCAGCATGTGGTGCCGGGGATCGGAACAGCGGTCCCTGCGGCCACCCAAGCTTTCCTAAGCAGGCACTTTAGACCACTGAGCCATCCTGCGGGGCCCTGCAGGCACTTTAATCTGCGGAGCTTTTTTTTTTTATCTCTTTTTGAGATAAGGTTTCACTATGCAGTTCAGGCTGGCCTTGAGCTCACTTTTGTAGCCCAGGCTGGTCTCAACTCACACTGATCCTCCTGCCTCAGCCTCCCAAGTGCTGTGATTACAGGCATGCGTCACCACACCCGGCGAATCTGCTGAGCTATTTGGCTGGCCCTTTCTACTTTATTTCTGAAATTAAACTTGGGCCCTCACAATTGCCAGGCCGGTGCTGCACTGCCGAGCTTACCGCTGACTCCCTGAGACAGGCTCTCAGGGTTGAGACAGCTTGTCAGTCTAAGCACCTGCCTGGAAAGCGCAGGGACCCTAGCTCTATCCCCAGTGCCATGTGTTGTGCAGCCCCAGAAATATGTTTGATAGCCTATCCCAGCACTGAAGCCAACACAGGACGCTCACTATGCGTCTGAAATGTTTGCCAAGCCCCTTCATCAAAAATAAATTTAAAAAGGGTCTCAATATGCAGCTCAGGCTTGCCTTGAACTTGCAGTGATTCTCCTGCCTCAGCCTTCCAAGGCAAGTGTGTGCCACCATCTTTGGCCAAAAATCATGTATAATTTGACTACTTGTAAAATGATGAAGCTTGTTCTAGCACCCCTTAAAGGTAACTCATTAGCAACTCCTCCTCCATAACCCAGGCGATATTGTCTGTCAGAAGCACAAGATCTCATTCTCAGTATTTTCCTATTATCTGTTTTCTCCTCAGAAATACCCCATTATGCCCAAATAAAAGAATGAAAATGTTGAAAGTGCTCTTCAGCCTACATAATGCTTTCCTTATTCTTTTACATTATGGCTTACTTTGCAGTATCAATGAAACCCCAAACTTGACACCAGGGACTCACAGCAAGATTCAGAAGAATTCCTGGAACAGCTGAGGAGCCCTGAGAAAGACCTGGAGATGCTGTCTTGTGAATCACCAGGCCGTCTCAAGCCTCACACTTCCAAACGCCATGCAGCTAAGAGCTGAGGCAAACGCTTGGATTGTGTCACAGCCAGTTAGAACGGGGACGAGTAACAGAAATGATTTGAGGAAATTAAAGTGGACAAACACAAGGTAGAGGGATCAGAGCTCACAGGTAAAGTTCCTGCTTTTCCCTTGACACTTGAAAGTAAATGTAAGGGAATACTGCCCTTTAGAGTCCTCCCTAGTCCACAGCAAGTCTCACAATGGAGCCCTGCCTGACCTGGACCTCTTCGGGGACTGTCCTGCCTCAGCCTCCTGTGTGCTGGCATCACAGGCATGCGCACCGTTTGGCCTGTTATGAACCCGCCTTCCCAGTGGATGGCAGGCTGTAGGTGCAGTCACTTTTTTTTTTTTATCATGTCTGAGTAATCCTCATCAAGTCCAGTTCTTCAGACATTTCCAGGAATGATGGCACAAGTATTTTTTGAAGCAAGAGGGAGGGTTTTTTTTTTTAATTTTTTTGGCTATTTTTGTTTTCAGTACCAGGGATTGAACTCTTGGTTTCACGCTTGCTAGCAGGTGCTATGCCACTGAGCTACATCCTTGACCTGCAAGAGGGAGTTTAATGACAATCATTTACCATAATTTAAGAATTCTTAGGACCAGGGAGAGAGCTCAGTGGAATAAGCACTTGCCTGGCAAGCACAGGGTCCTGAGTTCAATCCTCAGTACCGTAAAAAAAAAAAAAAGAAAAAAAAGAAATTCTTAGGCTGGGCATGGTGGCACACTCCTAAGCACTTGGGAGTCAGCGGTAGGAGGATCACTGCAAATTCGAGACCAGCCTGGGCTACAAAGTGAGCTCAAGATCAGTCCGGACTTTCTGTGTATTCACCGTCTATTTTAATCACACCTTATGTAGGCATGTACCATCCCTGGCTCACGTTTTTCATTTCTATTAGCCAGGCACACCAGTCCTGTTTCTTCATGCTGGCTTGTGCCTGTAACCCCAGCACTCAGGAGGCAGAGGCAGGAGGATCACTACAAGTTCAAGGCTGGCCTGACCCTGTCTCAAAAAACCACTGTGGTGCTGTCTCAGTACCATAAAAAAAGGGGGCATGACACAGAAGCCCAGATAGCCTGCTGGGGCTCATCCGTCAAGCAGATGGAAGACAGCAGGAGCGAGTAACTAAAGAGCATAAGACCTGCTGGACAACAGGCCCAGTACTCACTTTGTAGCCATTAGAACTGTCTGCACCTGAAACCAGAAATCCGCATGCTAGCAACTAGTTAAAAATTATTTAAGCCGGACGTGGTGGCGCATGCCTATAATCCCAGCACTCAGGAGGCTGAGACAGGAGGATCAGTGTGAGTTCGAGACCAGCCTGGGCTACAAAAGTGAGCTCAAGGCCAGCCTGAACTGCATAGGGAGACCCTGTGTCAAAAAGACCAAAAAAAAAAAAAAAAAAAAAAAGCCAGGCATGGTGGTGCACAACTGTAATCCCACTACTTGAAGCTGAGATAGGAGGATTACTGAGACTTTGAGGCCAGTCTGATATACAAAGTAAGTTAGGCCAGCCTAAGCTGCAGAGCAAAATCCTATCTCAGATAAAATTTACTAAAAAATATGGTTTTGGAGAGGTGCATGCTTATAATCTCAGCACTTGGGGTGCCTGAGAGGCAGGAGGATCTTGCACTTGAGATCATCCCGTACAACACAGCAAGCAAGGTCTTGTCGCAATAAAGTAAGGGCTGGAGACGGAGCTCAGTGTAAAAGCTCTGGTTTCAGTCCCCAGTACTTAAAATTATACAAGTGAAACAAAACACCTGTTTAGCCCACAGGGGATGACAAATTTGTAGCCTTCTACCATGAGCGTTTTTTTTTTTTGTTTTTTTTTTTTTTCCACTAGGGACTGAATTCAGGATCTTCTGTCTGGCAGGCAGGTACTATGCCACTGAGCTATCTCCCCCGCCACTGCCACAAGCTTTCTTATCCTCAGCAACTGCCACTCTGGGCAGGTAACTTTCTGCTGGTAGTCAGAGGAAAAGCTGCCCTGTGCACTACAGGAAGTTGTCCAGCATTGCTGGTTCTCTCCACTAAATACCAGTAGCTCCCTGCTCTTGGTTGTGACAACCAAAACTGTCAAGTGTTTCCAGGTGAGAATCACTGTTCTAGGATCAAAGTAAGACTACAGAATACAAAATCTAGCATTTTATTTTTTGTTTTCTTGAAACAAGATCTTGATATGTAGGCTAGGCCTTGAACTTGTGACAATCCTCCTGCCTTGGCCTCTTGAGTGCTGGGGTTACAGGCATGTGCCATCACACCTGCAAAACAGCTTCACATTTTAAGAATGTAAGGATTGGATGGGCCGTGGCATGGCACAGCATAGCTCAGTGGCAGCGCATCAGGCTGGCAAGCACGAAGTCCTCGGTTCAGTTCCTAATACCAAAAACAAACAAAAAATGCAAATATCTGCCATGAACTGAGTTGTGGTAGTATAGGATGGTAATGTCATTAATAAAGAACTGCTAATTGTTTAAAAGAAATGTTTTTCCTGTTATCTGTTCAGAACGTGCTACTTTGTGTGTTAGCACGGAAGAGATTTCTAATTTAAAACCTCTGACAACCATGATTTTCTACTAGTAGATGGTCTTTAGAATATTTTTTCTGGGGCCTGGCAGCATGGCTCAGTGGTCTAAAGAGCCTGCTTGGGAAAGCTTAGGTGGCTTCAGGGACCATGGTTCGATCCCTGGCACCACATGCTGCGCCAGCCCTGCCCTCGGGGCGGGCTGAGTCGGCCATTAAAAAAAAAAAAAAAAAAAAAAGATAAATAGAATATTTTTTCTGCTGTCTACAACTATTTTCTCTCAGTTGCTGTGGACAGGTCAAAAGCAAGGGTACTTGGTCTAAACTCAGATTTCTTTGAACTCTTTCTGGAAACATTCAAAATGAGCTGTTATGCCTGCCATGTTCCTAGACAGAGACAGCTTCTGTGACAGCTTCATGTTTACTAGGAAGAAATGGAGACTCTTATGTCACACTTCCTAGGTTTGGTCAGTTTTCCCTACATGGAATCTTAAGGGTGAATTGCAGCCCCATCTTAAAGTGAAAGACTGAATTATTTTCTTAATTTCCTTTTAAGGGAACCATACTGTATGCAAAACAAAAGCCAGGCAACTCACTGGGCTGTTTTGTTTATTTAAAGGGAAAACTGAAGCTTTGTGTCAGTGATTTTTAACTTAAAAAAAAGACTTAAAAAACAAAAATCCTCTTAACATGCTCCGGTGTGTTCCGTCAACAAGGAAAGCAAAGTGACGGGGCGGAGGGGGACGGGACAAGACAGGACCTCCGTGCGGGCCAAGGGGAGATTCAAGTAATTCCTTTGTGCAGCCCGATGGCTGAGAGTCTCTCACTCAGGTTGCTGAAGGGAGAACGCCATGACAGAGCTGGCAGTGCCCCCTTCTTCAAAGCAACAAGGCCTCTTGAAAGCTCAGGGAGTTCAGTGGCTGACAGCACGATGCTGACCACCCACGGGAAAAGAGCTGAGTCTGGGACGAAAACTTGAAGGAAAACCTCCCTTCCACAGTTGTCATGAGGACTTCAGCCCACACACAACCCAATTCACCACTGGGAGTCGTCCGTCCCACAATTCTGCAGTGAGAAGAGGCAGTAGTTACCCAGCCCCAGCCTCTGCTGTGCTTCTTGTCAGGATCACAGGGTGGCTGAGGAGCGGCTCTCACACACTCGTGTCCTCTGCCAGGGCAGTAAGTGAGGAGGCAAATGTGGGGTTTCGTCCTTCACAGATTTATTTTGGTTCCGGCGGGGCTGAGGCCTTGGTCCTGCACCCACTGTGCGCTCAGGAGTTGGACAGAGCTGCTCCTTCACAGGCAGCACCCCAGCTCATGTCCGTCTTTCAGTTAAATCTCCTTGGTTTAGTAACTGCAGAAGATTGAAAATAAATGTAGAATGGGTTACAACTGAATTACAGAAAAACATTCATACTAAATGAAAGGATTGGGAAGAGGGTGAAGATCAGAATGTAGTGTTTACATTTCTAAAATTCTAGTAAAAGATGCCATGAATCCCTCTCAAAGTGCTCTTTCCTCCTCTGGACTCTCATCCCACCATCCTGGTCACGTTCAGAAGCAGCTCTGGAAGTTCTCCTTCCTGAATGTTAGGAATTGTGATGGAAAGCCAGCTGGGGGACAGGCAGGCTTGGGAAGCTTGCAGTGAGGTCTCAGCATCTGTATTCAGGGGGAGATGCAGCTCTCGACTCCTAGCTCTTCCTTGTCCAAATGCCCATGAATGGGAACACTTCGAATGGATTCATGACATCAACAGCACAGCCTCTGCTCCAAAGTGCTGCATTACAGGTGTGACCACCACACCCAGCTAAGGAAGAATTCTTACCTGTTTAGGGGCATACACTGAAAATTTCCAGGTAGTGGATCTCCGACTTGCTTTAACATACTCCAACCACAAACAAGAGAGCAACAATTAA
Source organism: Myocastor coypus (assembly GCA_004027025.1). NCBI lineage: Eukaryota > Metazoa > Chordata > Mammalia > Rodentia > Myocastoridae > Myocastor > Myocastor coypus. The sequence goes on from PVJA010011270.1 coordinate 40,788, forward strand.
AAGGCAGAAAACAGGGCCAGCAAGATAGCTCAGTGGACTAAAGCACCTGCTTAGGCAGAGCGCAGGGACCAAGGTTCAATCCCCATACCTGTAATCCTAGCACTTGGAAGGCTGAAAACAGGAGGATCACTACAAGTCCAATCTATGTAGTGAAACCCTGCAGACTGTACTAAGTACATAAAAATAAAAAGGCAGAAAATAAAACCCAAACATTATAAAGTTAATTACTGAACCTGGGTTAACAGGCACCTGGGTTTATAACCTTATTATCTCATCACTCACTGTTCTCCAAAACCTTCTCTAATGAATCTCAGAAAAGGGGCAAAAATGAGGAATGTGAGACAGATGATTTGTTTCAGAATAGTAACTTGGAAAACATCACATAGGATAGAACCCACGATACCAAGAGCAAAATATTTAGCACAATCTGAAGACCTAGACAACAATGGGTCACAGAATAAATAAAAACATTCTGGCAGGACAAAGATGTACTGGGCCACCTCAGGGAAACTATGTATGTATGTATGTATGTTAGGGAAGGGTCTATAGGGTGTTTAGGGTCTCAATATTAGATCAGACTCGTGATGAGCCTGCTTACAGCCTCCCAAGAGCTGGGATTACAGGCATGCATACACCACGCCCAGTCTCCTCAGGGAGATTTTATTTTTTTAAATTTTTATTTATTTATTTATTTTTTGTCTTTTTGAGACAGGGTCTCACTATGCAGTTCAGGCTGGCCTTGAGCTCACTTCTGTAGCCCAGGCTAGTCTCAAACTCACACTGATCTTCCTGCCTCAGCCTCCTGAGTGCTGGGATTACAGGTGTGCGCCACCACGCCTGGCTCAGGGAGATTTTAAAATAAGAGAATATTACATTTAGGTTGCAGTCATTTGACTGATGTGACAGATAAACATTAAGATTACAATAAAGGAAAGAAGAAGGGAAGGTTTTTGTTTTTTGATTTTTTTTCTTTTTGAGACAGGGTCTCACCATGCAGTTCAGGCTGGCTTTGGGCTCACTTTTGTAGCCCAGGCTGGTCTTGAACTCCCACTGATTCTCCTGCATCGGCCTCTGTATGCTGGGATTACAGGCGTGTGCCAGCCACCACACCCAGCCTAAGGGAAGGTTTTTTGGCTTAAAAATCTACCTACTAGCCGGGTGTGGTGGCTCATGCCTGTAATCTCAGCCCTCGGGAGGCTGAGGCAGGAGAATTGGTGTGAGTTCGAGACCAGCCTGGGCTACAAAAGTGAGCTCAAGGCCAACCTGAACTGCATAGCGAGACCCTGTCTCAAAAAGACAAAAAAAAAAAAAAAAAAAAAAAAAAAAAAATCTACCCTACTCTCATTCCCCACATCACAACCCAGGAGTCCAGGCTGTACAGCTTTTGGTGACTGCTTACCCCCGTGAAATTGAAGACATGAAGTCATGCACGCCCATGAAACAAAACCAATGAAATATCCTAAAATTCTAGACATCTTTGATCTATTTTCATTGTTTACTGAGGACCAAGACCAAGACTGTGGCCTTAGAAGTCCTTCGAGTCCACCTGAGGTTCCTTGTTAACCTGGCTGGCTTCTGTTCAAAGGGCAAGTGTGAACTTATTCCTTTGGCCAAGCTGAACTGGCCTGTTACATTCATGACACACCATCCCAGAGAGTGAATAATTATTTTGTCATGAATCTTTCTTTGCTTAGGAACCATTTTGTTCCAGGCTGGCTTCAACCTTAGGATCCTCCTGTCTTAGTTCCCGAAATTCCAAGATTATCGGCATGCACTACTCCTTAGCAGTGTCTTCTTTATAAAGACCAGCACCTTCATGTTAGGAGAACAGCGGGACAGACATTGCTCACTAAGGACAGTACAAACAGATACCAAGCTGAGACTCTCAGGTGTGACACACTACTCTCCCAACTCGCAAGGCAAGACAGTAACACCCGTGGTCCTTTGAGGTGGATTTGTACTTAGCTTAAAAGAAGATATTCTTGTCAAAATTTTCAAGAAATGGAAAGTGGAGAAATTTTCAGATCTGTAGATGAGTGGCACTTTGGCTCAGTGCATCAGATCTCGTCTAGACCCATGGTGGCAACCCTATGACACTGGTGCCACTGCAGGTGGTTTGTACCGCTGCTTAGAGTCTTAGTCAACTGCCAAGTAAGTGGACAGAGAAACAAAGTAAGGGCAAGAGATAGTTTTACCTCTTGTGGATTTACCGCTGTTAAGACAGAAACCTCATAGGACTGCCTCCCTGACTGCATGGTCACCAAGTGATGGGTTACATCAGGCACTGAAGACAGGGGACGTGGGGATCCTTCAGCAAGCACCTCTGTGAAACAACAGAAGAACTCAACTTCCATGAAAGGTGAATACACAGATCCGCTTCTGCCATATCAAGCCTTTCATTAAAACCTAGAAACTATTCCCTGAAACACTGAGTCCCAAATTTCTGTGTTCCTTTCAAGTTAATTCATGCCTGCCAATCATTACCAGAGATTTGGAAATTATTACAAAAGCAAAATGGAAAGAAAAAGCAAGAGATCTTGATATAGGGGTCTATTTTTCAACATAGTGATTCAGAGTAATGGCTTCAGCATTATCACTATTTCAAATGTATGAAACTGGGTAAAACAGCTCTGGCAGGCACATAGGGGAGCCAGAGCCAGCTCTGAAGCCATCACTAGTGGCTCTAAGAGCTCAGTGTATGCACTCTGTCAGCGTGGTCAACGGTTCCCAGTCATCCCTACCTCCTCCCTTGGGACTTTCTTCTTTAAGGCCGGGAAAGCAGTGCCAGGCAGTTGCTGGGCCTCTTGCCCTAGTTATGAGACTGCAGCCCTGGTGAAGAGTCTGCCACACACTCTGGCCCTGCAGTTACCCAAGTTTGGTCACGTCCTGACCAAGTAGGCTGCATGTAACTAACACAAAGAACCTCCCACTCACTGGGCATTCACCAGTGGGATCACCATGAAAATCTGTGGAACTAGCTCTGAGGTAAACCGCTTAGCTCTCGAACGAACTATGAGCTTCATATAGGGGCTCTGTCGCTTCTACTGCTCTTCCACATGTACCAAGTGTTTGTTAGTGTGCTACCTATTTACTAAATATTGTTTGGCACACATATGAAAATTCGGACCTCTCAGTTGGGATTCTAAGGGCTTTTTCTCCTACTCTTGCCTTTCCCATTGTGCCAGGCACACAGTAGGCACTTAATAAATGCATGCTGACCTCACCTGTTAAGTTTTTCAGAGAAGAGGGCCTGGCCTGTGTAACTTGGGTGAAATTCTATACCAGAGAGGAGCAACTCCTAGAGGGCCCTTTCTTTTCTCCAGAAGATATGGCTTTTGAAGGTATGGAGAAATTGCTTTATATCTCCTCTGTAAAACCTGGTTATGTTCTGTTTAAATGTTTTAAAAGTTAAGTTCTTCCATAACTGCAATAGGAAAGACAGAAATAGTTGGGCTAGGAAGCTAAGATTACAAATAATTTTCTCTTTTAATTTTTCTTTATTCTTGTGCTACATCATCATCAATTTTTTAAAAACACTCATTTAACCACCTGAGAATACAGGAACACAAAGCTACTCAATCATACCATAGCTACACATAAGAAATACAATCCAAGGGGCGGGGAAGATAGCTCAGTAGAGTAAGCGCTTGCTCTGGTTCATCCCCAGTTCCACCAAAATAAATAAATAAATAAAGATTTACAATTCAAAACCTCCATTTTGGTGCTGGTGAGATAGCTCAGCAGTCTAAAGCACCCTGCTTATTAGGCAAACTTAGGCAACCATGGGGACGCAGTTTGATCCCTGGCCCCACATGCTGCGCCAGCCCCATCCTTAGGGCAGGCTGAGCCAGCCGTAACATACATAAATAAGGTTTTTTAAAAAAGCCCTCCATTTTGGAGACAGCCCATTCTTTAGTCCCTACTGGCAGCCCATTTCTCCCAAGGAGAATCTGTGGTCTTACCATCAGCAACTCCCAGGATGGAACTGGTATTTGGTAGGTTCAAGGACTCTCCACCAAGGCTGGGCCGGGCATCCATAGAAACCAAGTTTTTACTGGGCACTGAAGCCTCTTCAAGCAAACTGCTGCCCATGAGCGGCTCAGCTGCACAGAGAAGAGAGCGTGAGGCATGACGTAGTCCAGGCTACGCCTGGCCCTCATCTTCCTAACCAGGAGAGCCAGCCTTCTCTTCCCAAACTAGACATGAATGTACATCTCAGGTGCTACCCATTTCACCTACTTTCAGGAAACAACAACAAACCTAGAGGGATTAAGGGTCAGGGATAATCATCTTCGTCCTCGACATAAACATTAGCATATGAAAGAGGATGGATGATCTTCAGCAGTAGTTGGAATGAAGTAACAGATGGAAGAAATATTTGCAAAAGGAATAAGAATAGAAAAGGGTTATCGAAAGGGCTGGCCAGAGAGCTCAGGGGATCAAAGTGCCTACTTAGGCCTGACTAGGTTCAATCTCTGGCATGCTTGTTGACCCTGCCCCTGGGGCGCACTGAGATGGCAACTGAGACTGAGCGCAGTGGCACATGCCTGTAATCCCAGCATTTGGGAGGCTGAAAACAGGAGGATCACTATGAGTCCAATCTGTAGTGAGATCCCATACTGAATACAAAAAAAAGTTAGCAAGCCCCAGCTGGTGGCCCCCACCTGTAATCCCAGCCCAGGACCAGCCTGGGCTACAAAGTGAGCGCAAGGCTGGCCAGAACTGCACAGCAAGACCTTGTCTCAAAAAAGACAACAACAAAAAGGGTCATCAAATTTAAGGTGAGTCAAAACCGGTAAGCAAAAAAGTATGTAAACTTTTGTTATGTAGAAATCTTTTCACTACCATGGTAGCTGAACGCTGGTTTATGAAACTCATAAACCAAACTCATCAGGTCAAATTTCATTGCTTTGTTTTTGGGATGAAGTCTCATGATGTTACTCAGGCTAGTCTTAAACTCCTGGGTTCAACTGAGCCTTCCACCCTGGTATCCTGGCATGGGAACTACAAGTGGCACCAGGGGAGCTCCTTTATTTATTCTTTGCAGTGTGCTAGTACCATAAGCATGCTAGATAGGTGCTCTTCATTCCCCAGTCCCTATGGGAACTTTTGAAACAAATTCTAGAAACTCACAATTTACCAGGTTATTTTGTTTTATACAGGTTGGGAGTGGATGATAAGCAAGAAAATACACATTTTATTTTATTTTTAAACTTTATTTATGTATGTTATGGCTAGCTCAACTTGCCCTGGCGGTGGGGCTGGCACAGCATGTGGTGCCAGGGATGGAAATACAGTCTCTGCGGTTGCCTAAGCTTGCCTAAGAAGGCACTTTAGACCACTGAGCTATCTCACCAGCCCAAATACACATTTTAAAAATTTGTGGATTTTTTTCCAGGCCTGGGGTTCAAACTCATGACCTTGCACTTGCAGGCAGGCACCTGTGCCATAGAGCTATCTTCTTCTTCTTCTTTTTTTTTTTTTTTGTGGGACCAGGGTGCAAACTCACGACCTTGCACTTGCCCGGCAGGCACTTGTGCCTCGGAGCTATCTCCCTAGCCCCCCCTTATAGAGCTATCTTCAGCTCCCACATTTTAAAAATTTGTGTGCACACCTGTAATCCCACGATTTGTGAGGCAGAGGCAGAGGCAGAGGCAGAGGCAGAGGCAGAGGCAGAAGGCCTATTACAACTTCCAGGGCAGCCTGGACTACACAAGGAGAGTCTGTCTCCAAAAACCTCAAAACCAAACCATAAAAAACAACAACAAAAACCACAAACCATTTCTTTGGAAACTGGCAGTCCATCGGGTCAGACCTGGTCTTTCCACCCAAAACAGACTCAGAAGAACGCCAGAGGGCCAGGCGGTCAGTGACTAGGCTCTCGGAACCCAGAAAGCTGCTGCGCCCACCTTCCTCACCAGTCCGCTCCTGCTCCTGCCTCCCAACTGTTCTCAGCTGCAGGTGGTGCTTTTTCATGTGCACGTTCCTGCTTCCGCTCTGCGAGAAGGTCTTCCCACACACCTGGCACTGATGAGGCTTCTCTCCTAGAACAGGACCAGGACATGAAGGTAAGACAGCCACAACATGGAGTATATTTTTGGTGGCAAATCAGTGGTATAGAGTCACAGATGCAGAAGGCCAGAGAAGGTTAACTGTAGGCAGCTGCTCTATCCCGTTCTCTCCCTCTCCGGCCTGTCATCTTTTGGTACTAGGAGAGGCCGGAACAGTATGCCAGGAAGGCTTACCACGCAAGCCCATCCTTCCCAGGCCCTCCGTGCCACAGCCTCTGCCACAGCCTCTTTGGTGTGGGATCCTGGTGCCAACACGATTAATTTACTGCCCTTTTCAAACAGCCTTCCAGGAACCTGTAGGACAAGTACCTCCACAAGGATTCTAATCTCCAGTTCAAGCCATCCCACCTTACTCTGTGACACCAGGTCTCCGACACCCACGCTGGCCGTTCTCCCAACACCCTGATCTGAATCCTCCTCCCACTCAGTGGTGGCAAGCCGCAGGCAGGAATGCCACGTGGGCAACTCATTCTCCCAGAGAGCTCTGAAGCTTTGCCATCACTGCTCTATGCCCGTCCTAGGCATCATACTTAGACCAGGGACCTACAACCCATGACCAGAAGCTTTTTAATTTGGTGTGATCCAGCTGCTGGTTCTTCGTGCTACTTCTTATGCAACCAGAATTCTGTTCAGAAGGTCTCTCTGCCTACATGTATGACGTCATGAGTTTTACATATTTTATATTCCAGCAGATAAGGCATTTGTTTTAATAGTTAGATCTCTGGTTCATTTTGGTTTTGGTTTTCAACATAAGTTTCTACGTGTGGGTAGCTGGGTTCCCCAGCACCGTGTGTGAAACCAGCTATCCTTTCCAGTGTATGTTTTTGACCCCTTTGTTAGAGACCAAATACAGTAGTTAAGTGAAGTAATTCAGGCACTCAAGCTTAAATATAACATGTTTTCTCTTACATGAGAAACCCTAAATATGCAGAAGAGCAAAGTAAAAGATTATAGGAGGTAGAGGGAGAGAGCTTTCTAAGAGGGAAGCAGACCAAGAAACAGAGGGAGCTGGGCCAAAGTGATGTTGGGCACTTTTTTTTTTTGAGACAGGATCACACTATAGTATAGGCTGGCCCTGGGCTCACTCTGTGGCCCATGCTGGCCCCAAACTCTTGGCGATCATCCTGCCTCAGCCTCCCAAGAACATGGATTACCAGTGTGTGCCACCACTCCCAGCTAGTACAGCTACTCTGACATTCTCAGCTCCTCCAAAGTTCAGTGGAGATTTATCATGTGACCAGCAACTGAACTCCTAGGCATGCATGTGAGAGACAAGAACACACAGACGTGGACAATAGCAGCCATTCACACAAGAGCCAACATTTAGCACACTGAAACAACGGAGTACTATCCAGCCACAACAAACCATGTGTTGAAAAAATACGAGGAGAATGAAACCTGAAAATGCATGCCAAGTTACAGAAATCAGATACAAAGGATACGAAAAGTATCATATAGGAATAAACAAATTTAGAGACAGAAAACAGGATAATGGCTGCCAGGGGCCAGTGGAAGATGAATGTGGAGATTCTTTTGGGAAGAATGGAATCTTATGGAACTGGATAATGCAACAACTGCAAAACTGCAAGTTAAAAACCACCAAACTGTAATTTTTTTTGAGACAGGGTCTCATCGTATAGTTGAGGCTAAGTTTGAACTCACCATGTAACCCAGACTAGCCCTGAATTCACAAGAATCTTTCTGCCTCAGCCCCTGAAGAGCTGGGATCACAGTGTGTACCAATCTTGCTTGTGCATTTTTAATTTGCTTAAATTAAATTTTTCTTCGTTTTTAAAAACAACAGGCATAAGCCGGGCGTGGTGGCGCACACCTATAATCCAAGCACTTGGGAGGCTGAGGCAGGAGGAAAAGTGAGTTCAAGGCCAGCCTGAACTGCACAGTGAGACCCTGTCTCAAAAAGACAAAACAAACAAACAAACAAACAAACAAAAAAAACAGGCATAAAAAAAGTGGTGGTGGGGGGACAACCCACTCAGGCCCCCCTCCTGTCCCTCTTTTGGACAGGAGCTTTCTTTCCCCCAATAAATATATTCTGCTCATAAGAAAAAATTAGCAGATTTATTGAAGGAACTGTTTCTTGAAAAAACAACTTTATGAAGTCAGTTTATAAGGTGACTAAAAACACTCTTGTGCCTACCACCTAGTAATAAATCCATCCCTTTCTATTTATACCAAATAAAAAAAGTCAACTAAGTTTGTCACTGAGACTACAGAGCTGCAATGAACTAAATCTTCTAGGATTTTGACACAACATATTTATTCAACCACTGTTTTTTTTGTCTTCTGGAGACAAGGTCTCCCTATGCAAATTCAGACTGGTCTCAGTTTCCTCCGTGCTAGGATTTATAGGCATGTGCCACCATGTCCGGCCTTAATACCATTTTCATTTCAGTTTCTTCCAAGGCTTAAGTGGTACACACCACATATGAAGAAAAAAATCTCTGAGATACCTTTTTTCTCTCTCAACAGGTATACCTTCTGTATCCCCGCCCCCCACAGGATCTTGCTATGTAGTTCTTGTGTATCCCAGCTGGCCTCGATCCTCATGCTTCAGTCTCCAGTCTGCATGTTTCCTTTAATTGAGAGTACGTAAGATTCAATGTCATCTTCCTCTCATCTCAGTGAACATACACTTTCATTCCACACAGGCCAATTCTATACGATCAGGGTGGCTGTAAAGTATTTCCTCTCTATATTCTTCAGGGATATTCAGAGTATCAAATACACCAATGAAGAAAGCACACAGGAAGGTAACAAAAACGGGTTGGTAAAGCACAAGATTCATGGGCTCTATTACAAGAGAGCTGGGTGTCTGCAGCACAGAGGGATAAATGGGTTGAATGACACAAAAATTCTCATTATCATTAAGGATAGTTAGGGTTCCACAGAACAAGAAATCAAAGAAAACACCCTTGAGACAGCCCCCAGTTGAGAGCAGGATGAAAGGTGCTGACAGGAGTGTCAGTGACAGGGCCATCATTTGTAAGTCTGGCTGCCAGGTGGCTTAAACCACCAGGGGTACATGCATGACTGTCCCATCAGGTGGCTCGTTACTAACTGTATTGGTAAACAGAGTGGTGAGAGTAATTCGATCCATTTGTATGACTACAGCCACACATGTACTACTGGTGGCTCAAGCTGATGGACGCCAAGAGTAACATATGGCAGACCTGGCAGACTCCTGGAGGAAAGTAGGCGACCAGTTCAAATCATACAGAAACCCATTTATCTTTTTCACCCCTTCTGTAGGTTGCAGTTGTGTTTTTTCTTACAATATATTCCAACAAGGATATTCAGTCAAAATACCTTGTCTAAATATCCAGTAATTGTTTTATTATTTCACTTGCCTAATAATATGTTTCTTTTTCAAGTGGTAGAGGTTTTTAATTTTAATTTTATCCTTACTAATACATAAAGTCAAAAGACATCTCGGTTATAGTTCTGTCCCTTCATACTGCTTTCACCCCTACTTTTCAAAGTTAATTCCTTTTAGCTTTATGTTTTTGGGGGGAGGCAATATAGTACTCAGGATTGAACCTATGGCTTTACACTGAGCTACAGCTGTATCCCTTGCCCTACTCTTTTTTTTTTTTTTTTTTTCTTCTTTTTGCAGCACTAGCGATTGAACTCAGGACCTTGTGCTTGCCAGGTAGGCACTTATGCAACTGAGCTATCTCCCTGGCCTCCCCTTGCCCTTTTTAAAAAAAAAAAAAAAAACTTTAGCCAGGCGTGGTGGCGCACACCTGTAATCCCAGCACTTGGAAGGCTGAGGCAGGAGGATCAATGCGAGTTCGAGACCAGCCTGGGCTACAAAAGTGAGCTCAAGGCCAGCCTGAACTGCATAGCAAGACCCTGTCTCAAAAAGACAAAAAAAAACAAAACAAAAAAACAACAAAAACCTTTTTACCTGCTGCTCCTCATACCTAACTCTAGTATCTAAAAATTAAATCTTCTCATAATAAAAGACCCAACTGAAGAATAAGAACTGAAATACAATTAGAGGAAATACAAATGGCCAGTACCAACATGACAATTTTTCAGGCTCTGACTACTGGCAAAATGCAAATCAAAACAACACTGAGATTGTACCTTACTCCAGTAAGAATAGCTACCATTAAGGGTTCAAAAAAAAAAGAACGAATGCTGGGGCTGGGGAGATAGCTCAGTAAAATAAGTGCTTGCCTGGCAAGCATAAGGGCCTGAATTCAATGGTTCTGGAAAAAAAAAAAAAGAATGCTAGCAAGGTTGTAGAGGAAGGAATCATGCTACATGGTAATATATACTAGTACAACTACTTCAAAAGTCATTGCAGATTAAACTCAGGCCCTTGTGCTTGCCAGGCAAGTGCTTTTTCTACTGAGCCATCTCCCCAGCCCTTGTTTTGTTTTTGAGACATGGACTCACTATACAGATCAGGCTGGCCTCAGGCTCGCGGCTCTCCTCCTGTCTCAGCCTCCGAAGTGCTGGGATCACAAGTGTGCTCCACCACATCCAGCCTGGAATGCTGTTTGACCCGGATATACTCTCCCAGGCATACTACAGTGACGTATGCAGAGCTGTGTCTATAGCGCACACTTCCCAATAGCTACATCGGGGAAGCAGCCTGTGTGCCCATCGCTGGATGGACAAGGAGAACTCAGCCGTAGAGAAGGGTCCCTACCGCCTCTTGCTTCCTGAGCCACACGACCTCGCATGATGACATCTGCTACCCATGGCTTTCAATCTGACTGTGGCGGTGCAGGAGGCAGCACTGCGCTGTGCCCCTTGCACACATCACGCTACTGCTGGGTTAGTCTGCACTAGAACACCAAGAGACCGAGTTACAAGAAATGCTGCTGACCAGCCCAAGGGTGGCGACGCACGCCTGCAGCCCTAGCACTTGGGAGGGGGGCTGAGAGAGGAGGGATGCTACAAGGTCAAGGCCAGCCTGGGCTACAAGAGGAGACCTGATCTCAAAAAACTAAAAATAAATAAATAAAGCTGCTGATGTTACATAATAATCCTCAGTTTATAATCCCGTGAAGTTGCATAACTAGTTCTCCAAGTATACTTGTTTCAGAGCTTCCTTGAATTTATAGTAAATATAGGAAGATAAGGGCCAATGGGACAGCTCAGCAGACTAAGCACCTGCTTAGGCAAGCATAGGGACCAGGGTTCAATCCCTGGCACCACAGGCTACACAGGACCTCTGCCCCTGGCACACTGGGCTGGCCACCCAGCACTGGGAAGGCTCAAAATAGGAAGATGACTACAAGTCTGAGCTGTACACTGAGACCCTATGGCAAATACATTAAAATAAACAGTGAAACAAGTTAAATGACATAAAAGGAAACTAACAAATCCAGAGTGTGACATATTCTTCAGGACCCAACTGACTATTCTGCACTAAATATGAAAATGTAAGTGAAAGCAAAGGTCAAGAAGACTTCAACTGCAACACTAGCCCTTGCTGAATCCTTTTTTTTAAGCTATGGTCTCACTGTGTTGCTCTGAGCGGCCTGAACACTCACTAATACTTCCCAGTCCCTTTACTCATGACATTTAGCTCAGTCAATTAACAAGTTTCTCCCACAGTTGGGGAACTTTCCCAATTCTTGCTGGGACCTCTAATCCTCACTCTCTTCCCACGCTTCTGTCCTGAGGAGCCAGCCTGATGATGAGCTGGCCAATCTTCCTCCTTATCTTCACTATCACATTTCCCAAATCAAGAGTCTTCTGTGCCTCTATTTCCCTATTTGTATCCAATCAAATGTGGAATCACAAAGAGGCTGCTACTGGCTCTGTCTCCACACTGCCCTTGGAGTAAACTGCTTTTGCCTGGTCTTGTACGTGCTAGTCAAGTGCTCTCCCTCTGAACTGCATCCTTAGCTCTGGGACAGATTCTTGACCATACTAAGAAAAAAATCTCTCTTCTCAGTTTAGTTCATGCACCACTGCCAGATTAAGCTACAGTAAAATGAGTTCTCATCTGGATGCACCTTCAACAAACTCTATGAATCCTTTCCTGTTACTGTAGGACCTTCTCAACTTTTTATGTTTTCAGCCCAGTTTCAAGTAATTTATAAGTCTCACAGGTAGCAGTTCCACCAAGACTCAGCTGTAGGCTCTGTTTGGGAGGATAGGAAAGGAGATAAGGGAAACTTTAGCTCTTTCTATTGAGCTTACAGGGTCTGGCTGATGTTGAATATTTTCAGATTATTTTAAAAGACATCTTTAGTAGGGAAGGCCAGGTCATCAGCACAGAATGAACAATTTGACAGAACTATGAGGAATTAATTTAAAAATGCAAAATTGGCACACCTGTAATCCCTGCACTCGGGAGGCTGAGGCAGGAGGATCAGTGTGAATTCGAGACCAGCCTGGGCTACAAAAGTGAGCTCAAGGCCAGTCTGAACTGCACAGTGAGACCCTTTCTCAAAAAGACAAATAAATAAATAAATAAATAAATAAATAAATAAATAAATAAATAAATAAATAAATATAAATAAATTAAAAAAATAAAAATAAAAATGCAAAACTGAAAACAGGTCATTAAAACTTTTCTCCTTCCTGGGCTGTTGGCAACAAGATGTTCTCGTAGTCAAGAGACCTGGTTTCCACCAAAATGACGACTAACAGCACGAACTCTTCTCTGCAGCTCAACACTACTGGCGCTGCTATTGCTAACAACTTCCTAACTACTTTCTTCTGACGTGCAATCCTCCTCCAGAAGAATGAAATGGAAATTCCTAAAAACATAGGATCCACATTTGATTTAACTTACAAAGAATACTGAACAACGTGAAAGTTTGCTGATGTCATAAAAGGTCTGGATTAGAAAGTACTTCCGTGACTCAGGAGAAAATACTACTAGATCCCTTCCTACTATTTTTGAGATGCTTTAAATATAATCATTAAATGCCTTGGTTTCTGATTCAGTGTGAGTCAAAAGCTTTGTTTAGGGCAAAAGGTTTCTTTTTAAATTTCTTTATTCCACCCTCCCCTCTAAGTCTGTCTCCTTTCCTGAAATCTATAAATAGGGTAAGTTCTTATACCTGAGTGAACCACCAGATGTTTTCGCAGACTGGAATACTCAGCAAAGGAACGGCCACATCCTTGGGCTTCACAAAGAAAAGGTTTTTCTCCTAGAGATAGAAAATGAGATACAGACTCAATCTTCTGTCTTTTCCCATCAACTTCATTGTGCTCTTAATGACTTTTTACTCACACTACGTATGTTTTTATTGTTGTTTTGAGATGGTCTTACTATGTAATTCAGACCAGCCTTGGACTCAAGATGGAGCCCAGGCTGGCCTCAAACATGTGGTGAGACCCCAGAGTGCTAGGATCACAGGTGTGTGCCACACCTGGCATGCTGTATGATTTCAACGGCTACCTAGAAGGTTCTCTCAGTGATCTAGTGCACAACCTGCCATGGACTGCCTCTGGGCCTTGCACTACTCCATGCAAGCTAAGGACTGACTTCTCCAAATGCAATGATCTTGTATCTTCAGGATGATATCAATATTATAATGGTATAGGGCCAGCGAGATGGCTCAGCAGTCTAAAGCACCTGCTTAGGCAAGCTTAGGCAACCACAGGGACTGCGGTTTGATCCCTGGTACCACATGCTGTGCCAGCCCCAGCCCCTGGGAAGGCTGAGCCAGCTATACCATAAACAAACAAAGTTAAAAAAAAAAAAGAGTAGCCGGGCGTGGTGGCACACGCCTGTAATCCCAGCACTCGGGAGGCTGAGGCAGGAGGATCGCTGTGAGTTCGAGACCAGCCTGGGCTACAAAAGTTAGCTCAAGACCAGCCTGAACTGCACAGTGAGACCCTGTCTCAAAAAGACAAAAAAAAAAAAAAAAAAAAAAGAGTAAAAAACACAATAAAAATAAATTCTGTGTGTTGAAAACTAAAGTCTGTAGACTATTTGATAATAATGCCAATTTCTTGAGTTTGATATTATTACTGAGGCTACCTAAGATGTCATTTTGAGGAAGCCAGGTGACAGACACAAAGTATTCTATGTACTATTTTCGCAACTTCCTTCAAGTCTCTACTTATTCCAAAATAAAAAGTTTGCTGAGTGGGTGGTGTGTGCCTGAAATTCCAGCTACTGGGAACTTTTAGGTAGAAGTGTCACAAAGTTAAAGCTAGTCTGGAAAATTTAGTGAGACACTGATTTAAAACAAAGAAGGGCAGGCCGGGCGTGGTGGCTCATGCCTGTAATCCCAGCACTTGGGAGGCTGAGGCAGGAGGATTGGTGCGAGTTCGAGACCAGCCTGGGCTACAAAAGTGAGCGCAGGACCAGCCTCAACTGCATAGTGAGACCCTGTCTCAAAAAGACAAAAAAAAAAAAAAAA
>PVJA010011271.1:0-26662 GCA_004027025.1 Myocastor coypus
TGAGATGCACTGCTGGTCAAGAGATGCACCGCTGGCCACTGACATGCACTGCTGGTCAGTGAGATGCACTGCTGGTCACTGAGATGCATTGTTGGTTACTGAGATGCTCTGCTGGTCAAGAGATGCACCGCTGGCCACTGACATGCACCCCTGGTCACTGAGATGCACTTCTGGTCACTGAGATGCACTGCTGGTCAGTGAGATGCACCGCTGGTCAGTGAGATGCACCGCTGGCCACTGAGATGCACCACAGGCCACTGAGATGCACCGCTGGTCACTGACATGCACTGCTGGTCACTGACATGCACCGCTGGTCACTGAAATGCACTGCTGGACATTGAGATGCACCGCTGGTCAGTGAGATGCACCGCTGGTCAGTGAGATGCACCACTGGCCACTGAGATGCACTGCTGGTCACTGAGATGCATCATTGGTTACTGAGATGCACCACTGGCCACTGAGATGCACCGCTGGCCACTGAGATGCACTGCTGGTCAATGAGATGCACTGCTGGCCACTGAGATGCTTATTGTCAGAACCATCCCCAACTGACAACCTGTCCTGCTTCTGCACATCCTGCTTCCTTATACTATATGAGCCCTAGACCACCAGAGAGCAGTGCCTTATATTTTAGGAATGATCCCAACCAAGTCCATCAATGTAAAAGAAATCTGTCTCCAAATCTGAGGGGGCAGTTCAGCATCTCTGCTTGTTGCCGCAGTGCCATATTTTGCCAGTTATATTGAAGCCAAATGAAACACTTGAGACTATGTCAAATTACAGTGTTTGCATTTTTCGGTTTTTGTTGGATTCCCACCTCATAACTGATAGTTTAGATTAAGTATAGGTTTGGGTAGAATCAACATGGACGAAAAGGAGGAAGTGGATCTCATTATAAAAGATGAGCGAAAAAACTTATCCCCAAACTTCTCAACCCACTGGCATTGCTACAGAGAGATGCCATAGAACTGCACAGAGGTTTTCTGATATACTTGTCCCAGAAATAACCCTCAGGTCTGAGACCTGTCTACTGGCATCTGAAGAGAGGTGACACCAATACTCATTTTCTGGTAAAAAAAGATTTGAAGACTCATAAGTGTCAATTAATGCCTTTAACTCTGACTTCTTTCCTGAATCCATTCAAGTGCATGTTTGTGTTATGGGCTTGATTAGGATTGTTATGGATTTGATTAGGAAGATGGAGGAGAGGCACAAAAACTGTCTTTATATACATGCCTTTATCCAGGATTCAACCTTCTCTAAAGGAAATACTAAATCTGTTTACCACCTTGATTTAATCTTCTTCTGTTAATTACTATTTTCCTTTTTGAACAACAACGCACAGAGGTTCAACTGTTTGCCGCTATTTTGAGTTTTGTTTGTTGAGTCTAGAAGCTTACTCTAGACTTGAAAAACATACAGAACAAGAAATTTGGAATGACAGAGAAAGACAAAAACCAACTTTTTCTATAAAAGCAGGATAAGAAAACAGTGAGAGGTTGATCTAATTTATTCCGGTAACTTCTAAGAATTGTTTTCATTTCTGGCTATACATTAAAATTTGGAGAGAAAATTGCAAAGTTCTACCATGTTACATTCTCTGCTTTGTCACTTTTCAATTTCTGGAGTTGGCCCGCAGGTAAGAGGTTGCTACAAGCTCAGCTTTGGAGAATTATACTACAAACAATGGAGTGGCTTGAGGTTACGACAGAGCAAAGGGGCCCCTCATCCGATGCGGGAAACACGAGGCTATATTTACTGATTCTTTGAACTGTCTGAGCTTGAAGTGTAGATGGAATAAGTATATTTATAAATCAATCCAGTGTGTTTTCTGTAGGAAGCCTAAGTAGCTCGTGTTGAGCACACTACACATATTCATCTGGGAATTTTTTTTTTTAATGTGTCTTTTTATATTGCTACCAAAATATCTCAAATGAAAATCTCTGAGACATTAAAAAGTCACATGAGCAACGGAAGTTGCTGCTGCTTTCCAAGAAGTTCTCCTTCCTTTAAGAGTTGACTCTCATCTCGCTTCCTTTCCTCTCATCTGGCAGTTGTCACTTAGGCAGATGGTCAACAGCTGGGTGGGCCTCCTATGGTGCCCCTGGCAGGGGGCTCTGAAGACCTGATGAGCTATACTGCGTCACTCCGTGAGACAGTCGCAAGCTCGGATTGTCACTTGTCACCAATCAAAGGCTTCCTGAGGGGATTCCTAGGCAAACTTAAGGTCTTTGTTTTTTGTCTTTTTGAGACAGGGTCTGGCCATGCGGTTGAGGCTGGTCCTGAGCTCACTTTTGTAGCCCAGGCTGGTCTCGAACTTGCACCAATCCTCCTGCCTCAACCTCCCAAGTGCTGGGATTACAGGTGTGCGCCACCACGCCCGGCAAACTTAAGGTCTTATGATGGAATTGTGTGATGTCTAGTGCGTTGTACTGGCTTCTTACTAGACAGTGTAGCTAAAAGAGAGACATGGTCCAAGACTCGCAGTTAAGTGGATGCATATGAAAGCAGCACGAGGGACAGTAACGAATATGAGAGAGTCCAGAGACTTGTGAATGAGTCTGAAGAAATGCATCCCCAACAAAAGTCCACATAGTTTGATGTTTCAGGAATGGGCAGATTCTACTGCAAAATGAATCCCCAGAAGTTTATGACTATCTTTCCAAAATTTTTAAAAATAGACATAGTTAAGAGAGTATCTTAATGGTCTGTGAAGATCTTATTCATACTACATGTGCTTTGGTGCATGGCTTCCAAAAGAAATTTTTGCCTTTGCAAAGATTACTTTGTGACACTAGGTTCTTATTGCCCATTTTCCAAGTGACAATTTCTCTTCATTGATTTTAGCTCAGGATTCAACACAGCCCTGGGGCCTTTGAGTCAGCCAGAGGAGATGTGGTTCTGCAGGAAGTCCTCTGCTTTTTCATAGATGCCTGCCTTTGTGTTTAAAAAACTTTCCTTTTTTTTTTTTTTTTTTTTTTTTTTTTCATCATTGGATGCACGTAGCAGGGATAAAAATAAAAGGAGCACCAATCATTGCAAATTTGCGTACTTCTTTACATCTACCTGTATATTCCCCAGATATGTAGAAACACACACACACACACACACACACACACTTGCTCATGTGACTTGTGTTTGTGTTGGCTCAAATTCATAGACAACCATGTCTATCTATAGTTTTCATTTAGTCTAACATGGTGACTGTATTATTTTACTTCTAAAACTATAATTTTACAAGGCTGCATACTTGCAATTTTATGTGTAGATCATGTTTATTTAAATGTTCTTTTCATGTTAGACATTTGCTTCTGATATTTTAAAATTATAATAACATTTCAAAATAAACATATTTGTCCATTTTTAGCATGCATTTTTAAATTTAATTCTTTTTTGGGATATGTACAAAGACATTAAGAATTTGTCCTGTCATATTTCCAAAGAAAAGCACATCCACCAATTGTGAATGACCATGCCAAAGGTGAGCTATTTGCTTTGCACTGTGTGGTGCTGACCTGTGTGTCCTTTCATGTGCCAGAACCCTAGTTCTGTCATAGTTGTGACCCTGACCATATCAGAGCGTTCTTGGACATGGGTTGTATTCTTGTGGCACTTTTAGCTTGTGAAATTCAGGGTTACCTCATCTCGTGTGAGCTCTAGTCACCCTTTGCCCTCTGTTGTCTAAATACATACAGGGCAGGATTTGATAAGAACAGTTGCACAGATGGTGCAATACTCATTGTAAAAGAGAGACCATCTTTTTTGTTACTTTTGTTCATGGATGATGAGGTTGATTTAAGATGTTCACTGACTTTGCTGAACTACGATTTCCTTGTCAGTGAAACCTACATGAATATTGCGTAGTGATACATCTTCCTCTTTCCTTACACATGCAATATAATTTTAGAGTTATGCTAGTTAGTATCTGAGCAAGGCCTGTCATGCAGATTGTATCTTTCATGACTGACGAAAGAATGCCTTGTGTTCTTTTTCTTTCCCTCTCCTGCATCTCCACACAACGTCTGAGGCTTGATCTTTTGCTGGGTTAATAAGTGAATGCATCACAGTTTCTCTTATTTATAAGAATTAGATGCAATGAATGTTTGAAAGCACTTTGAGTAATAGAAGTGAGTATAACATATAGATTACTATCATCATCTGAGGCAGTGGTCCTTGAAAGTTGGGTTTGTTTGCATCCTATTAACTCAGACAGCTTCATAATGACACAGATGCTTCACCTGCTCCTGTCACCGGTTCTGATGCTGATGCCAAGGGGTAGGCTTGGACACTCCTGCTTTCAGTTGCCCCAGACTCAAATCCACGTTCTCACTCTACAACCCTATACTATGTTTGATGCAACAATTTCTATGCACACACTTCAAATTTTCTGAAATAACTGAAGATGTGCAAATGAAAATAATCAGACACACTTGCAAGTGGGAAAATGACAGCCTGGAAGGCGGGCAAACTGTCTATAGTCACTCAGCCAGGAATAAGATGCAGAATGAGTTCTGATACATCACACAGTCTATAACCTTGAGATTAGAGTAACTCTTTCTCCCCCTTACTTCTCCGTAACTGATTAGCTAATGCTTACCAGAAAGCCTGGAAATGTTAACTCTTCAGTGGCTCCAAGTGTAAAATTATAGTGTCTTGACAAGTGAGACCATTCATGAAGTTGCTGGATGCGTCTTTAGTGAGAGCCTGTTGCTATTGGCTCTTGGAGGTGTTCCCTCTAAGCTCAATGTAGCATGAGTCAAAAATCTATCTTTCAGTTTCCCAAACTTGGGTTTAAAAAAATCTGCATGTTGCATAGTTTTTCCTTCTTTTCCCGTTTTTGGATATTTTCTATGCTCCCAAGACTTTCCTTAAAGTATTTATTTCATCAATACCGTATCATGATGTCACATCATGGCGAAGCTTTAAATGAGAATTAAATGCCTTCTGCTTTCTGTGATATTAAGTTCCCCTTGCTAAGTGTACCTTGTCTAGAGACGAGTTCTGTTCACTGGCATAGGACTTACAGGATCATGAGAAGTGTGAAGGGGCAGTGCGGGGAGGGGTGTGGGTAGCATTGGCTTAGAACAGTTCAGACTGAGGCTGGCATGGGGCTCAGAATGGGCAATTCCAGCAGCAGTTGGAATGCAGAATTTGGAGATCTCAGCTGGTGGGGAAGATTTAGCTGTGGGTAGCCAAGGTCTGCTGCAGTGTAGTTGTCATTCCTCCTTGGAGCCCATCTGTGTAACTCAGGAGAAGAAGAGAAAGGAGGTTGAAACGCCACAGGATGTAGTGGAGGAAGGTGAGAGAGAGGACTGTACAGAGGAGGTTGATCTGCAGCAATAGCTATGAAACTACAGAGTGATGGCCCAGAAATCCTGGCGAGAGCAAGTACAGTCTGAGAAGGCAGGTGCTGGGGAAGGAGCTGGTGGGTGTCAGGATGGAGGAGAAACAAACACAGAGCCTTTGCTGGGGGAATGTGGCTGCAAAAACCACACGTGAGGTGGGCTGGGGGCATGTGGCACTGGAAGATACTGACTTTGGGTCAGTGCATTGTTCATTAAAACACAATGATCAGTTATTTTTACATATGGTTGTTTCAGGAGCCAAGTCATCAGAAATCAGTAGATTTTTTTTTTTTTTTTTTTTTTTTTCATATCTTTGCAAGGTCTTCTTAGTTACAAGGCTGGGAGAATGTTGCAGTCCAAAAGTGTGTTTTCTAGTCTGTTTATCTCTATCTTGGGGTACATTTGCCTAAACACTTGTTTAACTGTGAGAGCAAACCACTCAAAGAAGACATTACTTCACATATACTCCAATTTTAACCATAACAGACATGGTGTCTTAATGTGATGATAAACACGTTAGGGCAAACTTGTTTACTGGCTCTTTAGAGACAACATTCAGACAAAATTGCCATAGAAATTGTAGGTTCTCTTTACATTTCTTGCATGTGGTTGGCAGCATGTCTCCAGCATTATGCTCTTGGTGAAAACTGCACTGCAAATATTTGCATATAATGTTTAGAGAATGTAAGAGGATTTTGGCCTTGGTCTTGCCAGTGATCAAAGCTTAAGCTGAGCGACTTTCACACTCTAATGGATGACTCAGAGACTGGAATGTACGCTGTGTTGGGTTGCTTCCTGTGGCTTGTCTATACACTGTTGTAATTTCGATGGATGTGTATCAGTGGATTGTAGAACATTTATTTGCTGTTAAACGAGACTGATTTACACGCTATGCTGAAGAACTGAGAGTAAATAAGTGCAATCTTTTCACCTAGAGACCTTAATTTTAGAGAGTTAACTAATCTGTAGATATTTCTGAATCTGTCTTTCTCAAAGAAGGAGTGATAGTCCACCTGACAGGTTAAATCTCTTAGATACTTGTTACTAAAAAATCTTAAAAATAATTGTATCATTTGCTGGGGACAACTCCTTTGGCAGCTATTGCTTGCTCAGCTAGCATCAGGTTGATTAGGTTGAGCAAAGAGGTTAATTGGTATAAATGACACCAGGTGGAGGGTTCATGTTCCTGGCACTGTCTCTGCATATTCTACACTGTGGACCAAGTCATTTCCTTCCCCATTGCATCCTTTGGTCAGTGAGCTGCAGTGGCCGATTGTGTCACCTTGAGAGGTTTTTAAGAAGCTTAACCAAGTTGACTCAGCAATTCTGTACCCGAGGGTGTAGAAAATGCACCCTAGAGTGGCTTGTGGCCTAGACTAGGGAGGAGGGAGGGACATGAGGTAGGATAACTCTGCTTCTGTTCTCCAGAGGAGCCCCAGGTTTGACCTTCAGCTTGGACCTCATCTACTGGCTGCTACATAGACTCTGTCTTTACCTTGGATCTTTCAGCCTTCTGTGTAGACTCTTTAGCCTTTGTTTGCAGACCATTGACCTCCTGATGTGCACCTGCATGGACCAGTGTAAGGAACTCCAGACCTTGGACTGAAATCTTCAGTCTCTGGTGTGAAGACACCTCTGTACACTTCCTCATGAAGTCCCTAGCTAAGTGTTGTAAGCCTATTTTGTAATTTGGTATACATTTATGTATCTTATGTTATATCTATTTCTCTAGTAAAAACTTAACTGATACATAAGCTTTGATTGAAAATTAGTGAAATATTGAGGTACTTTTATTTTGATGAATTTGTGTTTTTACAAAGCTCAAGATTCTTGCTATTTTAAGAATTTTCTATAGCTTATTTTGACTGTCATTAGAAAGTTATTTCTTTAATTTAACTTAATTTTATTTTGAAGAGTAAAAAATAAAAGCAGAAACAGAGACAGAAATGGGATAACATTTAACAGTACATATGTTAGAGATTTTTAAGACAAGAATAGTTAATTGGGCCCAGCGGGATGGCTCAGTGGTCTAAAGTGCCTGCTTGGGAAAGCTTGGGCGGCTTCAGGGACTGTGGTTCGATCCCCAGCACCACATGCTGCACCAGCCCTGCCCTTGGGGTGGGCTGAGCCGGCCATAAAAATGAGTGAATAAGCAAACAAAGGTTCTGAAACAAGAAAAAAAATAAATAAAATAAAAAATTCTTAAAAAAAAGAATAATTAACAATGGTTGCTATATTATCTATTTTTATCATAAAATGTTGCTCAGATTAATGGATATAATTATGAAAGATTGTACAAATATTTGAACATTATTGCCTGCTCTCAAGAAAGCTTATTTTTTACTGTAAAAATTATTTTAAAGAGAATATAATAATAGCTGATAGGACATTTGAAATGGTATGCATTTAGAAGAGCAAGATGACAGGTATTCAAGCATGATCTTTGTATTTACATGTTGCTGTCCTCGATGTAGTTGCTTAAATCACAGATATCAGCATACAGAGTTAGTAACAGTGAAAATTCTAAATATTAACTGCTATTATTTAAAAAAAACTGATAGGAATTATTAGTACAATCTTCTCAGGCTTCCTATATATATATATATATATATATATATATATATATATATATATATATATTTGCATACTTTCCCCTATCTTTTCTCCTTTCTCTCATATTCATTGTTTAAACCTTAAGTTTGATAAATGCAAATTGAAATATCATTGAGACACCATCTCGCCCCAGAAAGAATGGCGATCATAAGAAATCAACTAATAGAAAATGCTGGAGAGGCTGTGGGGAAAAAGGAACCTTTTCTGCTGTTGGTAGGAATGCTGACTGGTAAATCCACATGAAAATCAGCGTGGAGACCTCTTTGAAAACTAGGACTGGAAATCCCATTCAACCAAGCTATTTCCCTTCTGAATATTTTCCAAAGAATGTGAAACATCATACTAAAGTGACATATGCATGCCTATGTTTATAGCAGCACAATTTGTCATAGCGAAATATTGGAAATAATCAAAATGCCCATCATTTGAGGAATGGATGAAGAAGATGTGGTATTTTTATAAAATGGAGTATTATTCAACTATAAAGAAAGACAATCTCGAAGGCTTTACAGGTAAGCAAATTCAATTAGAGGCTATACTCATAAGTGAAATAAATCAGACCCACATGTATAAGCATTGTACTGTTTCCCTGGCATGAGAACCTGAAAGAAGTAATAAAACCTGGAAAGTATAGTAGATATAGTAAAACAAAAAGACACTGAACTTAAGGATTCAACAGGAAAAGTTATTAGCATTCTTTATTTACCTGTCTTGCTTCGATTTTAATTTTGACTTAGAGTTTTATTAGCAAACATTTGATATGCAGATATATGTACTCTTGCCAGGTGCTTCTGAAAAGCTATCTATGTGTTAAGCAATCACCTGAATGGCACACATAGGACTGCCTTGGTGGTGACACTAGGAATCAGAGTCCCACAAAGACAAATACTTTAGCTATGATCATATACAAACTGACTTTTTTCATTGTGATCTTACCACCAGTGTGCCATCTCTATGGATGAACGTTGTGAGTCTATTCTACTTCTTCAAGATTGATTATTGGTAAATGTTTCTTTAGCTGTTAAATTATCTTTTCAGTATACCGGGAATACTATCAAATTAAGATTATAGCTTGCATAACTTATTTAGAAACGCTAATGAATACATTTGTTGTTTCCGCTAGATAGAACAAAGCATTTTAATGGAGTGAATTCTCAATAAATCAAGTAAGATGAGAACTCATACCTCTTTATTTTGGTCAGAACTGGGCAACTAGAGAAAGTGAATTTTTAGTCTAGTAATGTTTTGTCTTATCTAGCTTTCCCTCGCCTCTGCCATGTATAACATTTTTGAAACAGAAGGCAAAAATCCACTTATTGTCTCCAAATTCTTTCTGGTTCAACTTTAACCACCCATCACTTCCTCATGGCATTTCTAATGAGTCTTAGTGACACTGAGCAAAATTTTCCTGTTGCATGTTTTAGAGTTAATTATTTAAATGTCTGTCTTACCCACTTATAAAGCAACTTGAAAGAAAATTAAACTATCTCAGTAACCTTCTGTGTCCTTATTTTTCAAAGCTAATCATTTTTATCTAATAGAAAAATTAAAATAAACTTATACAACAGAAAGCTTTGTAAGGCAAAAGTGGAAAATCAAATGATTTTTCCATGCAGCCATATGTGGTGGACTGCTGTCATTTTGATACTATAAAAATACCTCATACCTACATCTGCGCAGAGAATCATTCACACGAGAGATGGCAGGGTCAAGGGTTATAGGTATTGCTAATTCTAGAAGATATTTCTAGATAAGTGATGTAATAATGCCCTTATCTGGCAGAAATATATGGCAGGTGAATTCACTTCATCATTGTCAGAAGTGGGTCGGATTTCTTTATCTCAACGCTGGTCCTTCTGTACTTAGAACAGGCTTGTGCAGCAGGCTTTGTGTCAGATCTTCAGGGATTGACACACTGGAATTTCACAGCTGCATTTTCTTTCTTTCTTTTTTTTTTTTTCATGATTTAATATTTTTATTGTTTAAACTTAACAATGGTTATATTACATATTTTCATCATCAGATCAGTTTAGATTAATACATATAGATATATAAGATTGATCAAACAATTAAACATTAACACTTTCAATAAATGTTACTTTTTTTTCTTTTCCCCTTTCTTTTTTTAAAAGTTGACATACTGCATATTGTCCTCACAATAGTTCTACAGAGCACAGTGTATGGTCATGACCCACCTCCCTATTGATGTTGCTAAGAAGAAAAAAAGAAAAGAAAAGAAAATACTTCTCTTTGGACTAAGAGGAAGCAGATGCATACATAGTCAAATGTTCTGCAATTGCAGTGGGCCACCAGTGAAGCTCGTAATGTTGGAGGCTATTGATCTAAGTCTCCTAAAGCTCATCTCACCAATCTAGCTCTGCATTTCATGCATTGTAATTAACCTTTTTTTTTTTCTTTTTGCTGGGTGATCAAGGGCAAATCAAAGCAAGACCTGTATAACAAAACATTCATTTTTTTGTATCTTCCAGGGTCAAATCCCCTCAAGATTAAGTTTGGGACCATAGACAGTACTTTGTAGAACTATTTTTAGTGTCAGCCTTCGGGACAAGTCACAGCTATTGCTTGGCCATTTTGCTTTCTGTGAAAGCCTGAGAGAATGTTTTCCTCTGGGTGACTCTCCTTAGACGCACTATAGTTCATTTATCCACTTCCTCTGAGGTCCCATAATCTCCTTGACCAGAAAATTTGGGACACTTCTGAGTTATAGGATATTACAGCACGAGTTCTCTTATATCCTGAGTCTGCATTTTCTTTTAATGAATACCGATATTTTAATTCATATCATGATTCATAGTCTCTGAGCTAAGGTCAAAACGTTAGCTCAAGTAATGTCAGTATTTATTTATGTCTTTGAACATGAATGTCTTTGAAGACTTTTTTTTTGTTACCATGTTATTGGTGCCTTTACGACTATGGCATCTATGATCATAATTACCAAACCATTGCTTTGTGATGGAAAGGTGTTTTTCCAGCATGATTCAGCTCTTGTTGACCCAAAACACAATGTGGGAAGGGTCCTCAGCTATTTGCTCATTGTCTTTCTTGATGGCTCTCTCTGACTTGTTCTGCAGTGATGCTGTTTGCAGGGTTCTCTGTTCCCCTACATCTCATTATACCTGATTTCTCTGTCACTGATTATTCAAAAATGCAGATTAAAACATCATGGAAATTCCATCTCGCTCCAAAGACAATGGCTACCTTCAAGAAATCAACCTCGTACAAATGCCGAAGGGGCTGTGGGGAAAACAGGACCCTTCTCCACTATCGGTGAGAGTATAGGCTTTTGTAATTCCTGTGGACATCAGGGTTGAGATTACCCAAAAACTACTCACAGATGAAGAATAATAGCTTGAGACAGTTCTAGGTAAACTGAGGCACCCGGAGATCATACTTTTACATGAAATAAGTGTGTCTGTCTTGTACAGGTGGCATTGTTTTTCTGGTGTGAGGAACTGAAAGAGTGAGGCCCAAAATATATTACAGGCATTATGAAACAGGAAGAAATTGCTCAAAAGGAAAGAGGAATCAGAGAGAGGAAAGAGGAAGGAAGGAAGGGAAAATAAAAAATGCAAAAGAAAGATGAAATGGAAACAAAGCTATTTATAAACGTGGGGGAGAAGAAGGGTCAAAGGAGAAAAGAGGATCAGGAAAAAAAAAGAAGAATCAAGATAAATCGTATGCAAGTCTTCTGTGGTGAACATGATCATTGTGTATATTTGGGCTGTTCCGATGCACTTCATAAAATATATCTGTAAATTTCATAACTATTTAAAAAGAAAGTAGGAAGATTAGTGAGTTTGAAGGGGAAGTATTTTGAGGGAGAATAATTTCAATGTGTTTCTTACTGTCATATATTTTTTGTATTTAAGTATTTATCATGCTCACTCTCATGACTGAGAAAATGGGGAAAAAATGTTTTACTAAAAAATACAAAAGTCCCTTTTACCTTGCTTTGGCTAACCCTTCACAATTTGTATATTTAAGCCAGGAATATTAACTGAAGTACTTATGTATGTAATACTGATACGTTTCTGGTGTTTACATATGTTGTAAAATACAAATTCTCTTTAAAAATGTGACCCTTGCAAAAATGCAGTCATGCTGGTGTAATGAAGTATTTGCTTTAACGTTACTGACGCAGAGATCAAAGTTCTGAAAGAGGCCTTACATGGTATCTTTAAGCACTTAGGACCTGTACAAATGAAAATAAGATCTGCAGCAGGATTTTTTATTGTAAGTAAATTGCTTTCTGGCACTAGTTTTCAGAATCCTAAGTGCACACAAATCTCTTAGATATTTCAATGCAAACAGGACTTGGTAGAGAAACAGCTTTTATTATCTACTGGCCATGTGCTCTGTTTACTATGCTTTTAGTTAAAAACATCTTTCATTAATATAATGGAAAATAAATTAATTTTAAGCCTTTTTTCTTGAGAGAAAAAATTGAAAATCTTTTGTACTACGTGATTCATGGAAGAATAATACGGATGATCTTTAATTGTGGAAATTTGCTTTAAATTTAACAAAATTTAATTTTGCAGAAAGATAATTTTTAAGATCAGTCATGGAAAAGATTGTTGAAATTGAAAAATGGAATTTGCCTTTTGTTTTGAGCGTGAGGGTGTCTTTGTGAGTGTCCACGTGCAAGGTGCACGTCTTGGCTCTCCTAGCCCCCATTAGCTTTCTAGTATTTATAACTAATACACATTCTATATTATTATCCAGGTAATGGTATAAATCACCACAGCTGTAAGTATGCAGAACAGGTGAGGCACACTACAGGCGTCCTCTGACGTTTGCTGAGTGCCTAGAAACTGACCAAGACACAGTTGTGCATAGATGGCCAGGTCGTCCCCCTTGGGTGACTGAAACCTTTCCTCATTCTGCGTGAAGTCTACCCTGAACCCCGGGGGCTGCAGGCCTCACGGACTTCTCCAGGGAAGCTGAGTGCGCTCTTCCTTTGAATCAAATTCATGAACTCCTTGAATGCAGAATGCCCTTTAAGAGTGGGTGACAATCCCCTCGCGACTCTTCTCTTATGGCTGCTTATCCCACGTGGCTTCTCCACGTATGTGTCTGAGCTCCTTAAATTAACATTCTTTTTTTTTTTTTTTACCTATTTAAACTATAACCACTACCAACAAATCCTGAGTTTAGTTTTTTTCTGTGCATCTTTGAGTCTATTTTATCTAGTCTGCAGCTTGGTTTTGTTTTTAATCCATGTTCTTTCCATTTTTTGCTGTTGGTACTAACACTAACTTATTAAAGGGTAAGACACCATATGTGCATTTAGAAAATATCCCAATTTGTTCATTTTAAATTCTAGCATTTGCAAAGTAGTTTATTATTTACTTTTAACTTCTAGTAATTTGTACCCTTGCCATTTTTTGTCTTGATTTTTATTTTCAAAGGATTTTAAAAATCAGTTTCTTATGTTTCTTGTTTTCTTAAGGTGGATTTGTTGCAGCCCTTGCTGCAAAGAAGAAACAGACAACATAGGAAGTGGGGCAATCTGTGCTGACGTCTAACTGAAGAAACTGTGCTGCGTTTGAAACCTGACACCCAAGGTTAAGGATCTTTGCTTCATAGTCCCCAGAAGGAACTTAGTGGGTCATAAGCACAATCAGAAGCTGAGGCAGACTTACACAGGCCCAGAAAATGATGCACAAAATGCCTGTACATGGAAATCCAAGCAGTGTTTATGGAAGAGTTGTTCTTGAGATTTGGGCTACAAAATACAAAGTATCTGCGTAAGTCATTTATACATTGAAAGCACACCCAAGATTGCCTTTTCCATGGACACTTTTTGTCGTTGTTCATTTAGATAGGTCCTCAGCTCTTTTTCATTTTTTTCTTTTGGGACAAAGTCTTTCTACTTGAGTAACTTGCTCAGATGGGGCTTGCGCTCACAGCACTCCTGCCTCAGCTTTCGTGAATGTTGAGGTTGCAAGAGCCTGCCACCCTGGGAGGCTGTGCACTCCTTTGTTTGCAATGATGGCTGTATCATTCACAAAGCCTTGGCTTCCTGTGGGGTGATGGCTATCCATTAGTGTAACTGTGCATCTGTAGGGATTTGTTTCACTTTTACTGAGCTACACTTCAGACCCAGAAGGGAGTCCTGTGGAAGGAGAACACGCAGAGGGAGTTTACCACAGTAAACATCCATTTATGTATTTATCTATGCATGTTGATGATTCCATTGTTATTTAAATAATGGGTAATGACCAAGTTGCCAATATTGTTCTCTTTACTTGAAGCCTTCCAAGTATCTGTGGTCCTCCACACCCTTAAAACTTTTCAGCAGAAATATTGTTAATAGCCTTTCCAGGTCAATACAATCTGCAGGAAAAAAATGTTTCGATTAAACGATTTTTGAGGCAATAATTTTTACAATGTCGATATGACTTTTAAAATTCTGTATGTTGCCTTATTGCCTATTTTCTTACATTTACTCAGTGAGACTTGAACTTCTAATATCTGCCTCCTGCTTTATTTCTGGAATGTACCAGAGAGAGGTGCACTTGCTGGTGTTACGAGGAAGCCAACTCATCCTGCTTATGGCGCTCCGCAAAGCCACCCATGTCATGCGAGAGAGCTGCACCTGGGTGCTGATGACCCTTGAAAACTGACCTAGACTCATCCTATTGCTTGACAAGGAAAATGTCTTAAATCCAACTACTTTCTTCCCCTAATTTTATTACCTTCCTATTTATAAAAACCGTCCCTATCCTCATAAAACTAATACACAATTAGTAAAATTTCAGGTTGGAAATATGAGAAAAGTAATATAATGAATTTGCTGAACAGTGATTTCTGGCAGAAATTCTGGGCCTAACTTTCCAGAACCTAGGGCGTTGTTGTCTGATCCTTAAAACTATTCAACTGGAATGGAAATTATGTGAAAGACTGTGCGACTGAACTATATTTGTTTCTTGCTGTTAAGAGACATAAATTCAATACTGCATCCCTTAGAGAGGTACTTGAAGAGAACAAAATTCAATTTTGTTATAAGGACCTGGGCTAGAAAGGATGACCTCGATAGGGGACCCTCGTTGATATTGTCTATGGTAGTTCATTTGCAGGGGTACTCATGAGTTTATGCTAAAGGGTTTAAGTGCAGATGACACAATGTTTTTCAAAATGGTAAAACAATAGCAATTACAGACCAAGAAAGTCAACATTGTAGGTTTATGTGTGAATATTCATGAATTCTATTGAGAGTTGGAAGAAATACTACACTAATCTGTATAAATTCTCAGCTTCCTTGGAAATACACAAGTGTCAGGTGCAGATGCATTTAGAATGTGATTTGAAATGGATAAGGGCTGATATAATACTAAACTGACAAATCCACATGGCTCAGAAGACAAGTGTGATGGCTTCACGTCAGATTGCTTGATGATCAGAAAGTAGGAAAAGACATCCCAATTAGTCGTTACAGTATCCAACTCTTGGTTTTACAACAGTAGCCATTTTTTTCCAGACAGTATTTAATGCTTCTAGGGCGACATTAGCTTGGCCCCCTTGAGACTCATTCTTACTTCTCTCCAGGATTGTTCTTCAGTACCTGCTGAACATAGCTATAGTACCTGCTGAAGCACGTAGCTTGGGAGTTTGGTTTCTGAAAGCGTGTCTGTGGACTCTCCCTCCCC
The DNA here is from genome assembly GCA_004027025.1 of Myocastor coypus. Taxonomy (NCBI): domain Eukaryota; kingdom Metazoa; phylum Chordata; class Mammalia; order Rodentia; family Myocastoridae; genus Myocastor; species Myocastor coypus. The sequence continues at coordinate 15,632 of PVJA010011271.1, forward strand.
TCCCACCCAGTTGTACCTGGATCAAGCATCAGTTACTCTGAATTTTCATCTTTTCTATACAAATAGTAAAATAATTCTTACGTTTAAGCCTTCTGTTTTGAACATTTGAATCTAAACACTTAGATATGCCAAACTAGGACATATTCATAGGGAAAGTAGCTCTGAGAACACAGAGAAAAAAATGCACTCAGTCCAGTCTGCCTGCTGAGCACCCTGGCTGGAAGGACCCTGCTCACTGAGCAGTCACTTCAGTCGCAAACATGAATCCCACAGGCGCCTGCTGTGCCCTGTGATAGGACAGCAGCAACAGAGCTCTAAAGTGCTTGTGGAAGGCCAGACCACAGGAAGGCTTTCGTTCATGTATGTATGTATGTATGTCGTGGACAGTCTCACTACACAGCTCATACTTGTAGTGATCCTCTTGTTTTCAGCCTTCCCAGTGCTAGGATTATGGGCACACACCACCACAGCTGGACTCGGTGGCCAGCTCAGCATACCTGGGAGCGGGGTCGGCATGATATGTAGTGTCAGGGATCCATCCCTGGTCCCTGCACTTGCCTAGGCAGGTGTAGTATGCTGTGCTATCTCAGCAGCCCTTATTTCCTATTTTTAGATGGGAGCATTTGTAACTTATTCAAAAGGCAAGTTTATGTACACTTACTTTAGATGTATAGTGATAGGTGTTTGTGGCTGTCTACATGTATACAAGTGTGCACATGTGCTCTCTCTCTCTCTTTCACACACACACACACACACACACACACACACCCTCATTGTTCTCTTTTTTAAGTTAAGTGAATCCAACTCACACTTGTAGTCATTGGATTGGCTCGCTTGTGTGAGAAAATGAAGAGTAAATAAGGACCAGAAGTACAGCAATGTGGTAATGTGGGAAGAAAGAGGAACTAGGATGAGGAGAGAGGAAAGGAAAGAGAGGGAAAGAAAAAAAAAAAAAAAAAAAAACCCTAGATATATTACCAGTTTCTCGTAGTTCACTGGAAAGAAAGTTTGGGCAAATACCACGTGACAACTTTTTATGTGCGTGTCTTGCACTCTAGACAACTACTTGTAATATAACAACATGCAGTGTATGATGTATTAGCTACTATTATTCTCCTATTATTCTGTTTTGAGACTTTGTCGTATTTTTTCCATAGAATTAAAAAGACGAACTTAAGGGGAAGAAAATACAGGGGGTAAGTGGGGGATCAAGGGGAAACCAGGCACACATAAGCTTGAAAGGCAGCCGTGAAGGAGCATGAGAAAGCCTAAAGGGGCCTCCTCAGGCTGTGTCCTCACCCGGCTCTGTCCACAGTGCACATAAACACACACAGTGGAGGGATCAAACATGTCGTTGTTTTCTTACCCAAAGAAATGAGTTTTCCTGTGTGTTGCATGATCTATTACTCTATAAATGTTTGAGCTGAGTATGTAAATGCCACACTTATTGATTCAGAGAAGTGATACTATTTTATTAGCCTGTGACCACTGACCCTCCTCCAAACAACCACGTTCTTTTCTCCCTCACATCAACCCAACCCATATTGTGCAACAGGCCCAGCCCTACACAAGATAACCAACGGCATGCAAAATGGAAACGCTAAGGTGCTTGGGACCCAGTTCAGGAGCTAGAATATGTTTGTAATTCACAATGTTGCAGATTATTGGGTGGAATACAAAAGGTTTTATCCTGTGGGGACAAACACACATACTTAGGGTTTTATGAGGCAGAGAAATACGAATGCCTGCGCCAGAAAATCAACTGCAAAAGCCATCACTCAGAACGTGGCATGTGACCTGGATTTGACCTGGAGGAAAGGGACAAAGGCTGTGTGGGTGACCATATGGGTAGAGGTGTGGGGGCCAAGGTTTTGGAGGAAATGGTAGGGGAGATCAGAGCACAGGCCACTGAAGCAGGAGACAGGACTCTCTAGTCACAGCCAGGGCTGGAAGGTCCAGTTACCCCTCGCCAAGCATGCTGGCTGCGCTCAGTGTGGGAGACGACCGGCACTAGTTTGAGCAAGAGAGAGGAGCTGAGGCTGGCTGCCCAACGGGGAAGTTCATCTTGTTTCAGCATAAAGGACAGAGAGGAGGCGGATGAGGTCAGCCGGGGAGCGCCCGTCATTGGTGTTTGTGTAACAAGTGCTTACGAGCACCAGTCTGCGCGGGGGCTGAGCAGGATCAAGCCAGAACAAAGGGCTACAAACTGGATGGCTGAAGATCACAGAGATTTATAAGTGTGTGTTTAAGTAAAAAAAAAAAAGTTATTGCAGTTAAAGACACATTGCTATGACTCCGACTTTCGAGGAGGCACCCTTGCTCTGAGCACGTTTTGCGGCATTGTTGGTACTTTGTGAAGCAGTTCTAGACATCCTCCTTTGTGAGTGGCTTTCGTTGTGCTGCTCTGGCTGCCACCTTGTCCGGAATCAGTTCAACACATTGATCTTTAATGGCCAGAAATGGCATGGATCCAGATCTGGTGAAGAAGGTGCATGAGGGCATGCTGACAACTTTTTAGAAGAGGGTTGCAGCAGTCACTTGTTTTATTTTTTATTTTTTAAAATTGTGCCTCCAAAGGACACTTGAGAAAGAGGTCTCAAATTGAGGGAGTGGGCGGAAGGCTTTCACGGCAGCCTGGCTTTTCCTGTAATAACTTTACAATATAAATATTCACCATTGTTGCTGTCCACCACTTCTCTTGTATTCTTCCGTGATTCTGAAGGTCAGGGCTCCAATTTTAGGCACAGGCAGGGTGAGCTCTCTCCAAAGCCAGGAGTCAAGGATCCTCTTGCTGTTCCTGTCCTCTGGAAGCTTCAGAGCTGCTTGGGTTGTGACTTCATCATCGTCTTAGTTACTTTCTACTCGTTGCTGAGACAAATACCTGACACTCAAAATGAAGGAAGGAAAAATTTATTTAGCTCACAGTTACTGGAGTTTTCAGTCCATATTTGGCTGGCCTAAGGCTGAGTGGAACATAGCAGAGAGCATCCAATTCAATGGCAGCAGAACAGCAACAATTGCAACAGAGCCAACTGACCAACCAGGGTAGTAGAGAACAATGCCAGTCTGTCTCTCTGTCTCTTTATATTACATCAGGCTCTCTGCCTTAGCTTATCTGCCTCAGACCACACCTATAATTCCCAGTAGTACTCAGACCCATAATCTCATCAGTACTAAAACACATAATCCCAGTGGATCATGAATCAAGTCTCAAACTCTAGAAGTCCGCACCCCATGATTGCATGAGGCTTTGGTGGGACAACTAGACATAAACCATAACAATCGTTCTAATCTCTGTGTCCATCTGCCATCACTGATGGCACCACACATCTCCTGCTGTGTCTTTTCTCTCTGTGCACGAAGACACAGCGATGTTAGATCAGGCCCCCAAATGGCCTCATCTTTATTTGAGTCTTTATCTGCAGTCTTTCTACTTGTAGGGGGTTGAATGCACATCAACATTTCATTTTGGGGGACATATTTCAGCCTGTAATAGGAGTGGGGCATGGGGCCAGCAAATCAGGGTGGTGACAAGGCAGACTTGACCCCATGCCATCAAGGAGATGAAGAAGATTCCAAAGGTTCTGGCCTGGGAGCGGAAGAGACAGAAGTGGCACTGTCTCAACCATGGCCTTTAACATCAGTGCCTCTTGGCACATGTACTCTATATGTAAAATCTTCTCATTCAATTTTATGAGCCAAGTTGCTAAAAATCCTAGGTAGTTTGCAATAAGTACTAACTGAATTCAACTTCCTCTTGGGAGGTCTTGAATCCCTATTTCCATTGCCAATCTAGCAATGGCAATTTTTGAAGAACTGGGAAACTGATTTAACAGGATAGATTTTAACATAGGCAACTTATGAACAAATTAAACTCCTGGAAGCATCCTCTTTGCTTTTTGGGGAACTGGGTGGCTAGATTTTCTGCAGCGCTACATTTTGGTTCTTAACCATATTCACAAACATTGGGAAACATTTGGAGAGCAGCAAATGTATACAGAATAACATGAAATAATGTGTATAAACTGTTACAATGCAGAAGAATTTGTAGGACATTTAATCTAGAAATAAAATGATACATGTTATTCACAAAGATTTTTGAGATGGGCAGTAGTTTTTAGGGATAGCCTTATGCAAAGATTAAATATTACTTAATACTTCTATAGTAAATGTATGTGAGCATTTATATGTATATCTCTATACACTTTTCATTGTTTGAATACAATTATAATGCATTGTTTCATATTCATAGTTATGGATCAATGATGGGAAATCTAAATTACTTATTCATTTTTCTTTTAAGACAGAAGATTTTAATGTATAAGTTCTTTATTTCTGAACTAAAGCCTCAGTACTTTGGTTTAATTGTGGCATTTGCATTTTGGATAAATCACCACGGTTTTGGTTGCAGTGTGGGCCCTTGTCTCTAAAAGGGTTATCACTGGCATACAGTGCTGTGTCTTTATTTTAGCATGTTTGTTTTTATCTGAGAAATAAGTTTCTGCTCACTTGTCTAGTCAGTTGATTTTTCACTGTAAGCATGTTTTCACTTTATTGCTAATACTCATTTATTTGTATTCTTCTTGTAGAATATTTTTAAACAATGTATTACCAAAGTGTGGAAACCCTATTATTCTAGGCACCTCCGAATTTTTCTCTTGACAATTTTTAATACTGTTAGAGACACAACCAAGCTCAAACTTATTAATGGAAGCAATTACTATCGGATAGAACTTAACACTTTACAGACTAGTTTCTTAAAACATTTTCTCATTGACCTTTAAAATGTCTTTGTGGGGGAGGACTATGTTGAACAAACACAAGGATCTTTTTGTTGACCTTATTTTAACAATGAGGAGATACAGATCCAGCGCTATTCGCGGCTTTGATGAATGTTCTACCCAGGGCTCTGGTACGCACTACACACTCCCGAGGCCCGCAGCCACCTTCTGCCAGAGTATCTATTGTTCTTTTCATGAGATATTTCCTTTTCCTTCTAAAACATATCATGTACTTAGGTAGGTGCAGGGAGGACTGGGATTTGATCCCCCGGGGTGAAGTGTTGGCCCCGTCCTCAGGGCGCACTTAGAGATTGAGACTGGGTGCAATGGCAAAATGCACCTGTAATCCCAGCCCTGGGAGGCTGAAAATAAGAGGATCACTATGAGTCTGATCTGTGTAGTGAGACCCTATAAACCCTGTACTAAATACACTAGAAATAAATTTAAAAACACATTTCATGGGCGTGTGCTTCCTGCTGGTTGATTACATGTAGAAGAGCGTCCATACCACATCCTCACAGCATGGTTTACAGTCAGTCCTAACGATAGTTCCCTATCACTTCTGTAACAAGTTTCCTTAGACTGCTTGACTTACTGCAGAAATTTGTTGTCTTATAGTTCTGGAGGTCAAATGTCTGGAACATGGTGTCAGGAGGGCAGACACAACGAATTTCCGGGGAAGAATTCTGCACTTCCGGTGGACGCCAGAATTTTGGCGTCCTGGGGCTTGCAGACTTAGCCATCCACTCAAACGACATCCTCCATGTCTGTCTTCATGTCACCTTCTCTTTCTGTATCTATATGGCAACAGCTTCTTCTAGGGATACCACTGACTAGGTCAGAATCTGATCTAAGACACAGGGACATAGACACTGTTTCCAAATAAGGCCACACTCAGTGGTTTTGGATGAATCATCATTTTTAAGGGACACTGTATAACCCAGCAAAACCCTTAGCATCAGCTATTTTGATATTTCAGGACTGAACCGGCTTAGTGAGTGTGATAGGGAGAATACTTTAGCTCTTTGGGGAATTACAAGGAACGTTCTTAATTATGCAGCCCTCACCTCCTGCAGACCAAGGCTTCCTCCACCACCTTGCACTCAGTGGGCTTGCAGTGTGCTCAGGAGCGGTGCTAGCCTCATATCTTACGCTGAGCTATCTGCTCTGCAGTCGCTCCTTGCCTTGTCAATTCTGCCGGAGGTGATTTTCCTCTTTATTTCTGCCTGTCCATCATCTTTTCCCAAAGCCCTTGGCTCCGCCCCTCTCCCATGCACTCTGCTTTCTCATGCCCTGGCCAGCTGCAGGGTGAAGGTGGAGCTGACGTCACTTCCCTCCATTCTCAGGTTCCCGGGCTTGTTTATTGACACACAATTTCAGAGCCCCACGGCAGATTGTTCCCTCATGGAATCCTGTATTCTCTTCAGGAGAAATTTGATTTTTTCCTAAGGGTCGTTCTAGCCCAAGAAGCCTAGGATGAAGTGCTCAGGTCCAAGTAGTCTATGCCCCAGACTTTAGCAGGGCCTGTGCCAGGTACAGGACAGGGGTGAATCAGGTTGCCTCTGCCTGTGTCTGTGCACCTCTCTGCTTCTCACTCTCTCTGACTCTGCCTTTCTCTCTCTTACACTCTCTCTCTCTTATTCTCTCTCTCTCCCCCTCCTAAAGCCTAAAAATAATTCTGAGACAAATTAGTCTAGAAGCATATTTGGAATAAAATTATTTTTGAAGATAACATTATCAGATATAAAGCCACTTCTTTTCTTTCTTCCAGTGTGTTCTTTTGGGCTGAAAGAGAAGCAGATAGCTCCGTTACTCAGCTGTTCCTCCAGCAAAGACACTAAGTGGGTCTTGGAAGTCACACTACTCTCTCTGTCTCCATGGCATTTCTTGGCAGTTATTTACATGGCTTCATGCTCAAAGATGAAAAGTGACAAATGTGCATGCCGTCCCCGTGGTCAGGACTTCAGGTTGAGGACAGACTTGCTCGCGTCACGCTGCGCGTACCTTTGTTATGGGTAATGGCGCTCACGGAGCATGACTTTGAGCTGGCCGCCACTCCGTGGACCACGTGCAGTGCCCGGGCACTGTCTCTGGTGCGCAGTCCACTGATGCCGGGTCAGTGGTGTTAGTTTTACAAATATGGCGATAATGTCAAGTAATTGGAAAACATCAGGACAAATGGTCAGCTCTGGTAGAATCTGTGCACTGAGCCCTAGAAATTAATGAGGGTCCCTTGTAGGGACATTGTGAAGCTCCATGGCGTATGCCTGATGCTGTCGCGTAATTTCATAGTCCACAAACCATAATGACTCACATTCTACAGAGGCGCATTTATCTGTCTAGGTCTATGGTTGATTTCTTTTCACTGTGAACTAATTTGGGGGTGGAATTATTTACATGAGCCAGAAAATGACAAAGAGGGGAAAAATAAGATGAGGAACAGGATTGGAGAAGCCTTTTCAATACATTTACTATAGAATTTATTTTGTTTTTAAAGCTTTGGATAGGAATTTGGCTTTGAAAGTAGTGTATCTAACTGTACCTTTGATCAGCCAACTCATTTATTAAAAGTTACTTGAAAAAAAAAATTTGCAAGTCTTCACCTTTTATGAGGACCTGGGTAAGATATGGTGGTGAGTTTGTACCATTCTCCAACAGGAAAGTAGGGATTATATAGAAGATATATACTCATTCAAGGACGGGAAGGCCTAACCCTCCTGACCATGACAACCAGATATGAGGACACAAAGATCTGGGGGACAGACCCTTCAGTCCCAGGGTTCAAGAATTTCTGCACAGAATTAAACAGAGCTATGCTCTGAGCCTTCCTAAGAACCATTCTATGCTCATAGAGAATCTGACAGGTGTCCATAGCAGACAGCAAAGATAACTCAATGAAATTGAGCCCACATTATGAAGACCTGTTTTCTCACATTTGAGTTATTTGTAAAATGTTCCACATTCGTTTTCTTGCTCCAAGTATAGTGCAAACCTTCTTCCCTTTCTGTTCCCTTTTTTCTTTTCCCTCCCCTCCTCTTTAATCCTCCCTTCTTCCCTCCCTCCCTCCCTCCCTCCCTCCCTCCCTCCTTTCCTTCCTTCCTCTTCCTTCCTGTCTGCCTGCCTGCATGTCTTTTCTCTTTTTCTGCTCTGCTCCTCCTGCATCTTCTCTCACTGATTCTTTCCCTTCTGCATTTCTTTCTCTCTGTATCTCATGGTAATTCTTCCAAATTCTCTTTTTATCTCTGACTTTTGTAGTGTTTATCTCTATCACAATTTTCTTTTTTCAAATACAACCAAGTTTCCCTATGTACTATCTATTTCTCTGGCCATTAATTTTTATTTGCTTTAGGAAGGCTCCTTTTTTGGACAAGTTCCCGGAGTTCTATCAAAGGCCCCTATTTTTCTGGTATTGTCCATTCTTGAATCTCCAAAATCAGTAAGCTTTGACTTATATATGTGGCTGTGGAGCAGGAAAAGCTATGGGGCTAGAAGATGTACTTGTGCTGCAATCTGCGGAAGCTTCGAGTGCTCAGCTACAGAGATGCATGGGAGCTGGGAGAGGCTGGAAATGTGTGCCTTAGCTGTTAGGACAGTTGCACTGCTGTGTATTTTCCAAAATGCTTACAACTGTCTACAACAAGGTAGGGATGTTATCTTGTGGGCTCTAGTGAGCATGGCCAAATTAACAAGTGTCTCTCAAGTATTCTAATTCAGCTGTTTGAGAATTCTGGAGGTCGGTAGAATCTGTAGTACTGAACTTGCATTTTAGAGTGATTAAGGGAGTACAAATTTAGCTGGATTTTTTCAGCCATTAAAATAAATGAATTTTTATTTCAGCCCAATTCATATCTAAAGAACCAGGACAATATTTTTTATGACTAATGGTATCTAGGAGAAGGACTCTAGCTCTTGGTAGAAAGTCAGAGTTTATAAAGACTAACATTTTGCTCCATTAAAAAAAAAAAAAAAATTAGTACAGCGGAGAGAAAGACAGATCTTTTTTGTTCTTTGTGGTATAACCTGGGTGAGTGATAGGGGACAGTGGATTTTCAAGGTGGAAATATAAATGCTCTGTCCATCATGTTCATCTGGGTTTTCAACAAGCCATGGACCACCTTCTTCTCCAAAGGGGGTGCTTCCACCTCTGAAGGTGGCTGGCATCCCTGGCAGCTCCATGAGCGCCAGGATGACTTGGTAGACATTACTGCCTTTCCTATGTGGCACAAGGAGGGCATCACTGCCTGCGTCTCCATCTTTCTGCTTAGTCTGCAAATGAAAAGGAAGATGGACTGTGTGAAGGCTGAAAGTGCCTTTGTAATGGAGTGTTGATTTATTCTGCTGCACTGTGAATTTTCGCTTAGTTTCCTTCATAGATTTCTGTGGTTTGAGTCTTCACAACTTCTCCAGGAGGCTTCTATCAGTCCCTGATGCACTCCTGGTCACGGTCCCTAGCTACTTCTTGTGGCTCTGGCTGCTCAGATGGTGGCCTTTGTTGGAGCTAACAGGTGTCAAATCCACTCTCCATTCTGAAGTTTTCCAAAGCTCACTTCTCAGGCATCACTCCCCAGTATTGGCAAAGTCACCTGTCGACGGCCATAGGGAATATTTTAAAACACAGGGCTTTAGGAAAAAAGAAAGGAGGGGCAGTCGGCTTACAGAGGCTCCAGGATGCAGTAAAGAAACAGGAAGCTAACGTTTAACCCTTTGAAATAACGCCCGTGTGGAATCATTGTAATTTGATGGATCCAAGCATTGGATTTAATGGAATGTGAGATTATTTATGTTGACCCACATTTCTGGTCAAATTGATCATTTGAATTTGAATGTGTTGGGCACCCCAGTTAGCGGGGTGCATTGTACATGGACTCAGATGGCCAAGTATGGAATGTGAGTTATGGTGGAGAGTTCTGCTCTGGAGAGACCTGCGCATGCCAGGGGCTTCCTGAAGCTTTCTGCGGCTCTGCAGTGGCTCTCCTACCTTCTGGCACATCTTCGGGGCTATTTTCCAACTACAGAGTTCTTCATGGAGGAGCTGCCTCGCTTCTGGTCTTGGAGAAGCCGCTTTCTCTTCCTCAGAAAGTTCCTGATAACTTGAATGTGGCCTGCTTGCTTCTGTATAATTCCACTGCTTCCTGCCGTCTTGAGTGGGAGTATGGAACCAAAGGGAAAGTTCATCTTCCTTTCAGTAGGTATCCCCCAGACAATGAAGTGATCAGATGCTTAAAATGCGTACTTATATGGCATCTTGGGAAATCTGAGCTAGGTGGCAGAGCAATTAAAAAAGAGGAAGTGAGAAAAAAAATAGAAGGCAGTTTCAGAATTAATGACTGCATTATCATGTAAGACTTTAGAGAAGGCTTCTAACTTGGAGGAGGAGGTGTAGAGTGTGCGGGCTGACAACGTGTGCCTCGTTCGATCTGCCAGGACACACAGGACATGCACACTGGTGGAGCATGGTGCACAGAATCAGCTGCAAAATATTTTGGATGGTAAAGCATTAGGTGAGAATAGAATTGTAAGTGCCGTAAGGTGGTTGACATCTTCAAAGAAGAAGATATCGTGATCGGCTCCAGCAAGGCTAGGAAGCTGGCAAGGGGTGGCCCATGGACTTGCTGAATGGAATTCTTTCATGTCAAGTTCTATTATGTTTCTATCATCCTGAAGGAATTTGGAGCTGACCACGATGAATGTCACATTCTCTTTTCTAAAACCATAAAATGGAAACCACACAATGTAGAAAGCTCCAGAGCAATTCTTTTAGGCACCATTAACTTGTCCATAATTAGAACCTCTCCCATTCCACATATTCCAGGCCAATTACAGATGGCACAGATGGTAGGAGGTGGCCAGGCAGTGGTGGGAACCCTGGCAGGACCTCGGGGCGTCTCTTATCTTTCCTTTCTACCATGGTCAACAATTGTTTACAAGGTAAGTCTGGGTCTATGGTGTAAGTCCCTTGGGACAGCCTGTGAAGCAGGGGTAATGCTGTCCACATGTACCCTTAGGTCCTTTTGGTCCTGCAGTATTTGCAGGACGGATGCCTCAGCTCTCTGGCAGCCAGAGAAAAGCCCCACGTCTTACACAGCAGTTTCAAGGTACTGATTCTTGTAAGCTTTTATTAAAATGTAGAGTAGGAAGCATTCCCAAAAGCCCATGACATTTATTCATATATTCATCCATTGCCAGCTCACTTAATTTTGTAAATATTTACAGAATACAGAAAAGTTAGTAGTAGAAATACCAAATAGAG